>JAVTVY010009518.1:0-43412 GCA_036873755.1 Hanleya hanleyi
TCTGGTTTCAGATGTTGCCTATTCCTGGTATGAATATCATCCTCAACCTGCCTGATAAACAAATCAAGATACTCGACCAGTTTTGGCCACTTCTTAATCAATTTTCACAGTCCAGGGATAACAACAAATGCATCTTTCTGCCCAGGTTGCCAATCAGCATTCCAGTGTTCCCAAATCATCTTCGGCAAACAATTCTCGTGTTGCTTTTTGCATGCTATTCTTGAGAATAGGGCAGAAAAAACAGCATGCAAGTGATGTATCCATCCTCACCCTGGATGGTAGACCCTTCTTGGTGAAATTGAACTTGGAACGCTGATTGTCTCTAAAGCGCTGAGAATGGAAGCTGCTTCTTCTCCACGGGACATATTTGTCGAAGATCTGTTCAGCCCGTCGACTCACTTGGTGGCTTGCAGATGTGCGAAGGGAGTGCAGTCTGTGCAGATAATACAAAGGGATCGCAGCAAATATTCTCAAAACTTGACGATGACCGCCCAACCAGGAATCTCAATACGGTGAGCCATTAAATTTTGCACCTCTCACTCCTCTACTTGCGAAGATATCGGGTCTGGATTTCCAACATAGTCACACTGGCGAGACTCGTCGTTCTTCCTTTAATATAAGGCCATCCATAGGTAGAACCGCAATTCACGGTCGTTCCTGGAAATATGCTAGCTCTGGATGAGTCCCACTTTCCCTAACTAAGAATAAAAGCTTCAACCCGTGTTCAGTGAGCCTATGTGACACTCGACTTCGGGGAACGATGCTACAAGTGACAAGACATAATCTAAGTAGAGAATCAGTTCGCATGACTTCAAATCGCCGAAAAGCAGTTCTAACCGGTTGAAATTTGCTCGGACTATTAGTTACCCCCTTGTGGTATTCTTCAAAACCCGTCGATTTCCTGGATGTTGGGTGAATGACTGAAAATATTCATGCATACGGTCCAGCGAAGGTAACAACTAGGATCATTTCAACGTCTCCATGATCCCTTCGATGTGCGGTAATGTAAATGTGTCCAGAATCGTTTTTGTATCGGGCGGCGCTAGTCCAGGCAAATGCGCATTTTTTAACCATTACGACGCCACAGGCGTACGATGTTATTGATCTCTGGTTGATGTTCTCTGTCCAAAATTCGCTGCAACTCCTTTCTGATTAATTCCATCGCATGCAACTCCGCGGACTGCGTTATATTGTGAGGATCATGTCACAGGAACCCAAACCATCAGGAGCTTTTGAAAAACGGTGTCTTGACCTTGGATCGGCATTACTACATCGCCTTGAACAACAATTTCGCAAAGATTATTCCGGTGCAGGAATTTGATCTGCTCTCGTTTATCTCTCCCTTGAGAAATCTAAAATCCAGGATCCATCACTCGTTGAAAAGAACCTACAAATTGATAAACTCGCTTATTGACACCTCAATATTAGATAGGTCAGGTGTAACTTGAGGAGCCTCGCCAACCTAAAATGTTTAACCAAGTTAGGAATCTTCACTGAAATTCTCTTAATGGGGTCAAATCATGTTTCGGTCCTCAAGCTTATTCTCAAACGTTGCAAACCCGTCCGTCTTGATAGTGCATATGTCTGTCTAAAATAATAATTCCCCTCCAGGGTAAGGAAATTGGTAAGAAGAGGTAAAAAAAAAAGAGTGAAATCTTGCAAAATTAGGTATTGCAATTTTCACTTTTTAAATTTTATGTCAGAATCTTGAAAGCTGACGACCAATGTTATTCGATTTTCCATACGAGGGAAAAGATGCCCCCCTTACTTATTACGTATAAAGCACTATCAAAAACTTCTGGAACGGGTGGCAACCTTACTTAATAAGTATAACGTACCATCAATGTCCTAAGGTTATGTTCTATGTGAGTAGGTCACATATATCTCCAGTTGTCGTCTTTTCATAGGTGCTCACCTACAGCCGATATCACGAATCAACCGCGGCGAACTGAGTGATCCGATCCGCGAACGATCTCCCGTGTCAGCTGACCCGGTGTAATTATGAACACATCCCTACATAAATGGTTTAAATATAAACTAGCGATCAGCCTCGGGTCCGGGACAAGATATGCCTCTAGCACCCAGACTCCTCTGACATCACCTTTCTTATCCACCTCATAGTCGGAGGCTATGGATATAAAATTAGAAGACAAATCTATAATGATGGTATACATATAGTATCGCCTCGCTCTGATGAACGAAATTGTTAAGGTAAGATGGCTTATGGTGTTGTTTCCCACGATTCATTTTTAAATATACTAAGCAAATGGGTAGAATCAGTGATGGTACACCTAAAACCTTGAAAGTCATTTTTGGGGTTTGCTTTTCCGAACAACATAGGTGAGATTCATGCATATCGTTGGAAAGAGGAAAGAGATGCATCGTTTAATTACACTGATGACGTCATCGTGACATCAAAAAATAAAATAGATGGATTCTTGAAAAGTCACCATAGCTCTGCAAGGGGAAGGGTTAAAGAGGCGAAACTCACATCGTTGGATACTCCAGATAGAGGGTCCTCATTGATCGCCATGATAAATAGACAGATTTTGGATAAGTCCCCATATCTCCGAAAAGGGAAGGGCTAGAAGAAGGAAACTATTGGATGGTGTCGGAGTTTGAAATGTTGAAACGCACAATACGTACATTTGATGTATTACCAGTGATCTACATGAAATTCATTAATGTATGATCATTCGAGTGTAACAGTTTCGATTTTCAAATGGGTCCATCTCTCATTGTTCTTCTGTGTCGTCTACTTCACCACACTTTTTTCTTCAGTTACAGGTTACCATGAACTGAATATTCCCCCTATCTCAAGACGGGTTAAATGTCCATTTCACAACCACTAGAAGCAAATTTGCTGAATTCGTGCCGTCAGTATATCCATACCATAATTAAACCGACTATTTGTTATCGCCTGCACGGTCATCAACAGTTCCAGTGGTGCCAGCAAGACATGATAATGATCCAAAAATATCAAATCCGTATCGCTGATCAGTATTCCTAATCCATATGATTTATCGTAAAAAGTCGCTATATATAGAATGCTGTATCCCAGTCAAGCTTCGATAGTGCCTGTTCATAGGAACACCATCAGGATCTTGAAGTACATGAGTTCATACGGCCCCTAGCCCCGGTTTATCAGAATTAGATACAAGTTAGGAAACGTAGCGCCATAGATCTTGCAGGCTACGCTTGTATTTTGCTATCAGCATGCGATAGGTGTCGCAGGATCTAACAAATGCTACCAGGCGAAATACGTATACGCCATATGCAGGTCCCACTGAAATATTACTGTCCAAAAAGGGATAGTTTGCGATATCGAATTTGCCATCATCTCTCTTTTCGTAAAGTCGACGAGAGAGAAGGCCCGCTTCATTTTTGCAGGGATATAGGTCTAGATATGATGTTTCGCTAAGAGATATCTGTAGTTCTCTTCAAATCCAGTAAAGGTGAATATATATACACCACAGCGTCATGTATGTAGCGCTTATCCAATGCGAGAAGATCGTCTGTATAGTGTTTGGTGAATGAGAAGGAATGGGCTTAGAAAGCTTCTGCATGTAGTCGTGTTCATAAGAGAACTAATATAGGTCGGCCAAAAGGGTGCACTGTTAGTATCCATTGGAATACCTATATGCTGTTGATATGTATTTTTGCCAACATTCAAGTAACTCTATCAATAACAGAAACATCTCATGTATGATATCCTTTTTATGTAGTAGAGCTAAATAATACTAGTAGAGCTAAATAATACTTCATGGCTTCTGACAATATATCGGTGATCAGTTTTCTTGAACACAGACACTATTAATGAACTAAGACTGTCAATTATGTCCTGATGAGGAATTATAGTATAGAGAGTCGAGAAATCCCATGTGGTAACATGTTTATACGATATGTGTCCATTCGCATCAAGTTTTTCCGTGAGATAGTTTGAATTTTCAATATCCACATACATTCAGCGCCAGAGTTTTCAGATATAGTGACGCAATACCTTTCCCAGATGCTTTTACCTGCTGAAAGACCCTTGTTAACATGGTTGAAAGAAGCTTGGTGTTGCAGCTTCCAGAACAAGCTATAAATCTATCATTGTATGGTGATTAATAAAAATTTTGGAAAACCAATACACTTTTGGTATATCGTTTTGAGTGGTTGAAAGAGAAATGCCTCTTTCCGTTAGAAAAGTTTTGTGGTTGTTAAATATTCTTCCAAAGGAAATGCAGCTTGGGTGTAAGTAGACGTATTCTGCGATGGTGTGCTTATTACTCAACTCGTTAACCAGCTCCTGTTAATAGTAATATAGCCATATGAAAATTATATTATTTAGAGCTTTGTCTGTTGGAGCCATTACGAATTTACTTTGGGGATTTGCTAGAACTTCTTGCAAATTGAAGTTCCTCAGTATTTGTATTGCTCGGAGAAGGGTACTTCTGCCATTATGGCGGATTGTTTCAACGACTTGCTCTCGGCAGCGAGTATTGTAGGTTCAGCTATTTCTCGGCTTGATCACTCAATAAAGGTCCGTTTCAGTGCAGTCAGGACTATCTCCTTGTCAGCCTTCAGGTTTATTCTTCTCAGCTCTATATTTAGGCCCCTTCATCAGGAGTGTTTTTAGTTCACCGCTCACCATATCAAGGTTACCAATCACAATATTTCTGCATGGTGTATAGATAAATTTCGACGAATGACAGCCACATCTATAGCCTCCAGACGTGTATAACTTTCAGTCCAACTCCTTGACAGCATTAGAGTAATTGAATATTTTGGTTGCTATAGATTCATTATACTTATATGAAATGCAAAGGGTTCTGCGAACGTAAAATACCTGGTACAGCATTGCGTACCTCTGGACCATTCAGGATTCGTGGTAAAATAATCCTACTATCAGAATGCACCAGAACGCAGCGTTTTGCATAGATCTATAAATTCGACAAAAAGTCTTAAGAAGTCCATAAAAATATTAAGTGACGGAATAGGTTTGAAAAATGGACAGGCCCATGCAATCGAAAACATGAGAGTCTGCTGAGTTTCGGATCGAACAACTCTCTACGTTCATCCATCAACAACAAAAATAGTTTAAACCCAACAGGGAGAAGAAAGTGAGTTACCCTTGAGATATCTTCACATATATCACGCTACAAAAGTTCTTCGAATTCAAACTATTCCATCAAACTGCACCACAGTGCACAATTAAAACATTACAGGAGGGACCATGTATTAGGCAAGTATAAATTCCAATTCAATAGCCTTTGATGTGAATCGCTCCAATATCAACTTTGTTGCTTCAATCTGAACAATACAGTTCTCACAAGTCGGAAATATGCTGTAAAAGTGCGTCCGAAAACTACATTTCACGTTCAAATTCTCAAATAATTGTTGGGATCTCTGCAGAAAAATACATGAAACAACCAAGAATCATTCATCAAAATTTGACCAGAACGCGTCTCCATCTGCCTAGAATCGCAAAGCTTTCGGGGTCTAGGCGGGCCCTAGACTATCGCCTTAAGTTTTGAGATAGTAGCCCTCAATTGGAAAATGCCTCCGCCCTGCCTGCCGGTATGACATGAGCGTCATATGAGTTTCCCCCAGTGAAATGTGCGTGAGAGGTAAGATTTGCCCATCAACTCTCATCAATCACGGATTATGACCCAGTTGTTGTGGGTTTGATGTTTTTGATATCCCTCGATATAGATAATCTCCAAAATGATATTAAAATTACATAAAAGCCACTTATCATTGTCTGTCATCATGGTCACGGTGTGGTTATTTTACGTTTAAACCTATACCTACAGACGTATTGTCACATGTAAACAACTCGTCTTAATAGCCCGCTTAAAGAATTCGTCATAGTCAATATCATATAAAGTTTGGAGACGCCTCGTTGTTTCACAATTATCTCCTGTTAAACGTCATATCATTTTATCGTAATACATTTGACACAGTGTGGTTATACATCTTCGGGATATAGTCTTCGTTAGCTATTTCATGCGATTCATTTTCACCTTACTCTTGTCTCAAATCCTGGTGTTTTCTCTCTCCAGTTTCTCCGTTATAAGCTTGGCAAACAGTTCTTTCTAGACATCATATATTTTATATGCTTGCGCGCATTGGTGAATTGACTTATTTTCACAGGAAAGCCGTTTTCTCTGCAGTCATTCTTATAATGTGAAGCATTTTTTTCTTTTGTTTTACGGCAGTCCGACTCATGTTCGCTCAGGTCAATCGATTGGTCCTACTGTTTTTGCTGTCATTTTCGAACCACGGTGGAGGAGTAGTCCCGTTTTCGCACCGTGCTCTATCTTCTCTGGTTCCTCACAAGAGAGCAGTACATTTTAGGAGAGGGCGACCGTTGCTGTTGATTCGCGTTATTCAAGTATCAATCTTATGCCAGTTTATTTCGTGGTATTGTACCGGTGGTCAGTCTGTTCTCTTCAGCCGTATGAGGTTTCAATCCAGAAACAGGTAGCAATAGGGTTCTGGAATGGTCGCATGAAATCAGTCGTATCGCGAGGATAGATTCTTCTCATCCACGATTGTAACTGTTGTTTCTCAATAGGGTTATTGAATAACATGAGGTATAGGCAGTTTAAAACATAGATTCCTGTAACGTGAGCTTTTGGTAAATAGATCGGTTATTTAATTTTTCCTTTTTTTTTCTTCTTCTTTTTCTGTATTTTTTTTCTTTGTTTTCGTCTCCTTTTACAGCACACATCAAATCGTCCGGGACAATGACGTTGATCTGCGTCGGTGAGTATCAAACCGGGATTGAAGCTTAGTCATGTGTTGTGATAGGCGGTCTTCAATCGTCAGCACCACAAGATACGCGTGGGAGAAGAGTTGACGTGAGCCTCCTAAAAAAAATTCATAACCCGCGACGTTTTCTCAAAATCCGTCGGGTCGCTGACTATTACGGTAAAGGGATGTTCAATTACTCTGTACTTAGTCATTTTTGCTGGTGGAGGTTGTGTGTCTTGTCTATGCTGACATTATAGGTGTATGACGAAATCCGAGAACTTCGAGGGTCTGTAACTTTGAGTGAATAAAACGATAAATTGGATCGATAAATTGGTATGTATAGGTTGAGTAGCGTTTCCCTAGTTCGATAATAATGTATGCTAGGGTGTTTGTTAAAATAGGTCTGAAAAATTTGTGATAATAGTTCGGGATGGGGAAAAAATCGTGAGTCATAAGAAGGTATGAATACATCAATAAACAGGAGCGAAGTGTGGTCTACTTCCTATATAATGATATCAGTCTTACCGCACGTTTCTGGAGAGTTATCAATGGCTGCAGGTGACTGATTTTTCCATAAGATATTACATTAGTTAAAATAAGAGAAAATCATCAAAAAATGTACGGTGTTTTTTTATTTCTTATTTTTTATAATGTGGTTTAATCTCTAGGTTTCTGGACACTTCATTACCAAGGTACTGTATATGAGCCTTTCAATTTAGTCGATCATTAAAAAAATTATCTAGCGTCTGAAATAAACAAATTATATGGATTAGCTGATACATTAGGGTTATTAGTCTCAATTAACCCTAGCTGGCCTCTCCTCTCATCTCCGAAAACAAAATGAAAGCTGACCCTCTGCGACTTTTCAATTTATCATATTGGAGTAATTTAGAGCCTATTTGCATAACGCCCGAGTAGAGGGATCATGGGTAAATTTAAGATGGCGGCCATGTGGGGTGGTAGAAAAGTTATATTTTCGTCATTTTTCTTCGAAATTCCTGACTCCCTTCGAGGAAAATTGCGCAAAATCTATTTTATCTCACATCAGACTCTAATTTTCTAATTCATCATGCAGTTTTTGAAGAGAAAACAGATAAATAAAAAAAAAAAATCGAAAAAACGATCAAATAATGCATGTTTTGAAGATGACGTCACTGTGACGTCAACATTGCGGACATCTTGTTTTCTGGTAGAGCTTGAACCAAGGGTATAGTGTGATAAGTTTCAATCCCCTAGCTCAAGGGATAAGAAAAGTATTGGGGGGGGGGGGGCGGTAAAAGGGCCTTCCCCAGGTATGGACAGGTGCAAAATTGGAGCTATATGCAAGAGGTGGGAAAAATTGACGACATCTGACGACTGAAAAGCAGCCATATTACTCTACCAAAAAGCCCGGCCAAGATTGGGTTAACATACTAAATTCGTTCTCTTGATATTCATCGAGCGTCGGTTACAGAAAAACCACGTAAAGGGCCTTTTTCAATTATTGCTATATGATATCGCAGACCTCGATTATATTTTCAGAAGAAAATATAATATTGGTGTCGTCAGCAAAGAAGATGATTGTCAGAAGATTTGTTACATTACTTATATCATTGATATAGAGAAGAAAACCATCGAGCCAAATATTGATCATTGAGGAACGCCATATAGCATTGGAGACGGTTCAGAGTAGGCACCGTTACAAAAAACACATTGCGATCTGTCGGGCAGATAACTATAAAGCCATAGTGATCAAGTTTAGAGACTACTATATTGTGATTCACAGTGTCGAAAGCCTTAGACAGATCCAAGAAGGAAAATATACTATAAAGTTTGGACTCTTTTGCTATAATGTAGATGATGCTAAAGATGTTTAGTGACTGGACCTAAAGCCATACTGAACTTTGGTGAGAATTGCATTGGATTCCAAAAAAATCTGTTATTTTCGCCTTTTTTCTCGGTAATTTAAGGTCATTCGTGCCGGTAATACCGGAGAATCCAATCAATCCAACCACAACATATATGATCGTAATAGTTCAAGAGTACTTTTTTCCTTACCACTTCGAAATTTGCCAGCCTTGAATAGGGTAAGTGTCAAGTATTCCCATCAGCCATTAATCCAACAATGCCAAGGAACGGATCGGTGATTGACGCCTCCCCGTGGACGGCTTTGCTCTCATCGGTAAGCGATCCGTCTTTCATTTCAATACCGACACGAACACGACAGCACTTTGAATTACAAGCGTCTGGTCCGTCATTCATAATTCAGCCGTCGTCCATTAAAGAATATCCGCGTCCATAATCCAAAGACCTATTCCATATTCCATATAACAGTATTAGCACCAAATTCAAAAAGACAATCATAGTATACATAAACATAGGCTTATTTCCTGCAAGAGAGAAGCGGTCAACAGTTTTCAATGATGCCGGCAAGATATCATGATGTTCCAAAAATATCAAATCTGTATCGCTGATCAGTATTCTTAATCCATAATATTTGCTGTAAATTCGTCATCTAAAGAATGATGTATCTCAGTCACGCTTTGATTGTGACTGTTCATATGAGTACCATGAGGATCTTGAAGTACATCGGTTCATACGGCCCCTAGCCCCGGGTTAAGCGGAATTAGACACAAGTTACGGAACGTAACGCCATAGATATTGCACGCTACGCTCGTATTTTGCTATCAGCATGCGATATGTATCGCCAAATTTGAGAAACTTTGAGTGGAGGCGCTTGGTGGTGTAGCCCTGTTTTATAAGTTTCTGCAACAATGTTTTGTGACGTTGATTAACATCGTCACATTTAACACAGGATCTAGCAAATGCTACTAGGCGTGATATGTATACGCCATATGCAGCTCCCACTGGAATATTACTGTCCAGAAATGAATAGTTTACGATGTCGAAATTGTAATCATCTCTTTTGTCATACAGTCGACGAGAGAGAAGGCCCGATTCATTTTTATAGAGATATAGGTCTAAATATGATGTGCCTGTAGGGCTATCTGTAGTTTCCTTCAAATCCAGTGAAGGTGGATATATATCCTTCACTGCGTCATTTATATAGCGATCATTCACAGCGAGAAGATCGTCTATATAGCGTTTGGTGAATGAGAAGGAACGGGCTTTGAATGGATCGGTTTTTGGAAGCGCCTGCATATAGTCATATTCATAAGAGAACAGATATAGGTCAACCAACAGGGGTGCACAATTAGTACCCATTGGAATACCTATATGCTGTTGATATATTGTGTTGCCAAATTTCACATAGATATTTTTAATGAGAAATTCAAGCAACTCTATAAACATCCCATGAATGATGCCTCTTGTATGTAGTAGAGCTAAAGAATGCTTTATGGCTTCCTACATTAATATATCTACGATCAGTTTTCTTGAACACAGATACTATTAATGAACTTAGACGGTCAATAAGGTCCTGATGAGGGATTGTAGTATAGAGAGTCGAGAAATCCCATGTGGATACATGTCTATACGGTATGTGACCTTTAGCATCAAGTTCTTCCGTAGGATATTTTGAGTTTTTCAATATCCACATACATTCAACGCCAGAGTTTTTAGAAATAGTGGCGCAATACCTTTCCCAAAATGCTTTTAACTCAAACAACAGGGTTGAAAGAAGCTTGGTGGTGCAGCTTCTAGACCTGAAGATGCAGATTGTTGTAGATCTCTGACTATATGATTTAAAGCTCTCAGAGGTAACGCATACAGAACTGTACGTAAGCTATGTGTACTATTGGGTGTGTTAGTTAACCGCACTAAGTAATTTAAAGTGATATGATCGTGAATCATCGCACTATTACACTTTCTCCAACCATGGCTGCGATATCTCCGTTGATGGGGTTTAAATAGCTGGGTAACATTGGATATATTTGAACGGCGGTTTGTAACATTGCCGAACCCACTGACATTATCATTTAAACCATACGGAATGCCGATGCCCATGGTCACCCAAGAAGCCTTACGTCAGGAGACACAGAAGAACCTTGAGTACATCGATTTGTTAGGTTACGACTATATCGATGTGAGTGTTTGTGAGTTGTTCGAGTGCAACGCAATCAGCCCGAATATCGAACCTTCCTTCGCACCTACGACTACCACTTTCTGATCCTGACCACGCCGTAACGCCATCCACACCGAGCAACTCTTCGGGTTATTCGAGTGAGGTGTTCCCGAGAACCTGGAACTCATGTTTGCCGAATGTCAGCCCTCTTTAAGAACACGACAGTCATTCGTGAGGACGCCGAGGCCACATGTAGGAATAGGCTGAAGAAAACAACTTCCTCGCCTAGCCCCGACGCATGTACATCGAAAGTATGTTCGGAGAGAAGGTCCTCCTCGGCACATCTTAGTGCGCTGGTATCTGAGTCGCGGGCTGGAAGTTACCCGGACCTATCAAATCATGGAGTTTACCGTCTTGGCTTGGTTTTGAGGCTTTTTCCGACGCTGGTTTAGACCGTCACCTACACGCCCCTCTCCAGATCGGCTGCTTGGTGTACCAATAGGCCATGTTGCGCAATTTTCGAATTTGCTTATGAGCTCATGTTAGTCTTTGACGATCGGCCTGATTGACAGCTACTCGAGATCATACGGATTACGCCTACATGGTCGTCGTCATCGACCTGTACTTTCGGCGTCCAGCGAAAGACGACTGCCACCTGGACCAACAACATGTTCCTCGTTGTCCAGCACTAGATGCGATCACACATACAACAGAGAGATCACTTCGCCTATTTCCATGCCAAGTAGAAGGTCCTGAACGACGGCGTGACCCATATGTGTATATCTGAATCCCGAAGAGTTCCCCAGATGATAATGACAGTACCTACAATTACTGTTGTTGTAGATATATCGCGACATGTCGTCAAATTTTGTGTATATATTTTAATGATTGTAAGCACGAGCACGAGGTTGTGGAAACAAACTTATTCAATAAAAGTGTTTTAGAGACAAGTTTTTTGTGGACTTACACTGACAGCTTATGTGTCTAGCTTCATGTCATGATAGTATAATGTAATAAGGGGAGGGAATGTTGTATAACTCTTGTATTTTATATGTAAGTGGTTCTGAGGTGGGAGGGGTAGGGGGCGTTGACTGCGGCCATAAGTCAATCTAATATCAGTTATCCACATAATTAATACTACTTGTGTAGGTGATGTTAATGGATATAACTTAGTACTCACCAGGATCTCACGTAAGCTGTTTTTCTTGGTGTAGACAATAACTAGTCTCAAGTCAAATGGTTTCTTTTTTTAATTTGGGCTTGAGTTCGTTGTATTCTTCTTTGAAGATGCTCGCTATTTCAACATTTCTTCTGTTGTACCGAAGAAAAAATGGAATAATCTCTCTTTATGGATACCTTACCAGGATCTTGTTCATACCAAACAGTTTGCAAGATTTTGGTCCAAAACGATTCGTGTATCACCCGGCGGTTGTCGGTCTCTTCTTGAGTGTTGGTCGTCGGTATTTTTTCTTCTGGGGTGGGCTGGTGTTCGCCAGTAGGTCTAAAAGGCGTGAGCATTATTCCCCCTGTTCCTTATGTGTCTCTGTGTGTAGTGTCGATCTATGCCGATAGGGGGTGTGGCACTCTGCTATTATGGGACGTCTGCCATATGTTGTATTCGAGCAGACATCGGACGAATATCTCTCTGTTTCAATGGTTTCTAGTATTGTGAATTGGTTCTTGTCGAAGAGGGACAGAGAGGAACTATTGTGAAATATCTGAGCACGCTGTTTTGTTACTGTAATTAATGTACGAATGATCTGAAGTTCGTCACAGATTGACCTATTTAGAGCACGTGTTGTTTACCGGATGTCTGTTGGTGATGTCACCACATAGTGTTGAGTAACATTTATCTGTTCCCGGTCGTGAGACATTAGAGTAACGTGAGGAACCGATTCCATTAATTAGGTTGACTTTCAACCATTGAATCAACTGATAATTTCAGTTGATATCATGTTCATTGACAAATGTTTCCACATACATCTCATTTTATGGATTATATATTTGTATCTTTGATTCATTTGACCAGTGTGCATACCTCAGTTGTAATCACAGGCCCGCAAAACAAGAGATTTGGGGGGAGGGGGTGGTGGTATTAGGGTGAAGTGTCGAAATATGGGGTCTCTATATATAACCCCATGCTTTATATAAATAAACATAAAGGTGTGAAACGGACTTTGGGTGAATCGATCAATAAACGGTTTACCGCCAATCAAAATACATCAGCATATTCTACAAGTATCACTTTATATATTCCCGTCGTCAAATTAGTAAATTTGTGCAATTTTTTACCTTTACCGGGCGATTCAAAATCCAACGTAACTGTCCGTCCATCTAGGAACAGTTAGATTATGGCGGGCTTCGTTCTCAACTCTGATTGGTCAGTCGCGACAGCTGATCAGTGCGTGACCTCTCTTGCCGAAGGCGTGTCGCTACTGACCAATCAGAATTGAGAACGAAGCCCGCCATAATCTAACTGTTCCTAGATGGACGGACATTTACGCTGGATTTTGAATCGCCCGGCAAAGGTAAAAAATTGCACAAATTTACTAATTTGACGACGGGAATATATAAAGTGATACTTGTAGAATATGCTGATGTATTTTGTTTGGCGGTAAACCGTTTATTTCTCGATTCACCCGAAGTCCGTTTCACACCTTTATGTTTATTTATATAAAGCATGGGGTTATATATAGAGACCCCATATTTCGACACTTCACCCTAATATCACCCCCCCCACCACCACCAAATCTCTTGTTTTGCGGGCCTGTGGGTCAGATTCTTCCATCATGTTCATGTTCCAGTTCATATGGATGCCATTCCTGACTGCAGGGAATAGATATCCAATGCTAGTGGCATCCACGTCGGTAGATTAATATGGTGAATTGTTATCGTTGTAAGTATCTGTTAGGGTTAGATCATTTAAATGCTCCCCTTATCAGAAGCATATCAATGTATGCATATAATGCGACAAATAAGTGAATAAAGAAGATTGATGTGTAATGGTTAACAGTTTATTCGATACTTGAGTGATGAGAGTACAGACATTATGTGAACCTATAAATCATACTGACTCAAATGCGAATAATTTCTGTTGATGTCTTTGTGAGTGTTAAATTACAAAATGGTTTGTCATAATGCATGAATTAATTGGATAAATGGTAACAATTTGCTGTTGACGTTACAGGTTGGAGCGATATGCAAGAAGTGGGAAAAATTGACGTCTGGCGACTAAAAAGCAACCATATGACAGGTAACGCACCGATCCGTTACCCTATTTGTTTGTGCCTCACTTAATCTCCGAATACCAGTATTCAGCTTGCATTAAAAGAACAATAGTAGCATCTGAAATCTGGCTTTGCTTTCTTCATTAAACGGACACCGGCTACAAATGGCGCCGTGGACAGGATGGGGGCAATTGCTGGTATCTTGATAGTGAGGTGCAAAGGGTAACGGAATAGACGTGATGGTGACACAGAAGTGATGTGAGGTGACCATATCGATTGAGAGGTGTGACAGTGTCATCAAGTTAGATGATGAAAACTTACCTGTCAGTTGATGGGCATTACAACACATATAAGGGAAGTGGGAAGAGGTGCCGACATACTGACTGCATCACATGACTTCACAGAATAGTCTTCTGGTTAACCTATTCTAAAGCACATACCAAGAATCTAACCCATGGTGCGTTGTGCGATTTCTTCCATGATATTGAGATACAGATCTAACCAGGGAAGGTGTTTTAGAGACAGCTGTGAAGAGTGCATTTCTGACTATGGATACTGGAGCTTCCTATTTTCCATACATGGCATGATTCTAAATTTCTGCTCATAATCTTGACTTAATGAACTCATTGATGAACTGATTTTAATTGACTGATATTGATTGAAATTCACTAACATGTATTAATAAGTTATATTGATTTGCACTGGATTTTAGAATGACCATTTACTGTCATGGTAAAATTACTCAGATGCAATTAGTAGTGTGAAACTGATGGCCCAATGCCAAATGTGATGGTAGAGCATTTTATAGAAAGTGAGCAAACAATTAGTAGTGAGAAATTGAGGGCCCAATGCCAAGTCTGTGGGTTGAATGCTTTGCAGAAACTGGTCAAATAATTAGTAGTGGGAAATTGAGGACCCAATGCCAAGTGTGTGGGTTGAACGCTTTGCAGAAACTTATCAATCAGAATTAGTAGTGTGAAATTGAGAGATTGTCGGTGATGAAGTATAAACATGGCAACGGTTGCAGAACTGATAAGAAAACTGGCGGCGCTAGAGGCACAACTCGCGGCGGAACAGCACGTTGGACAGGAATTGAAGCAGCAATTGGAGTCCAGGCCGAATCAACGTGAGCGAATTTTGTACATGCCAAAGGACAGGAAATTCTCAAAACTTAGTGGTAGGCCACTGTCGAAAAATGACCCGAAGGTAAAAAAAAATGGGTAGAAGACATTAGTTCTTACCTGTCTGGGCGATCGTTTCCAGATAAAGAAAGAGTAGATTTCATCGTTAGCCACCTCGAAGGGATGATCTGGAGAACCCTGAAAGGATATTAGCTATTCTTTTGAAGTCATTTGGAAATCGATTCTCCGTTGCCAAAATTCAGCGTTACTTTTTTGATAGGCATCAACAAGAAAATGAAACATTGCGAGCATTCTCCAACTCTTTGATGGAACTACTAGACAGGGTGATCCGAGAGGATCCTAGATGTGTTCCACACCGAGAAAGAACCCTTACTGATCAGTTCAGTGACAACGTACAAGATCCGGAATAACGCAAGCACATGAAGCGAGTGCCACGGGAACCGCCCGAATTGGTATTTCTAGATCTTCGTTATGAGGCTATTAGGTGGTCTGAAGAAGAGGAGGATCACACAAAGGGAAAGCCCAAACGGACAAAAGTACATGAATCAGTTGCTGTACCACCAAGTCCAGTAAGCAATGATAAGCTGGGGAGGTTGACCAATATGGTGGAAGACAATCAATGTCAGTTGTGTAAATACGGCAAATGATGGAGGATAATCAGAGGAATGCGGTTCCAATCTAAACGAAACCAATACACAAATGACAAAAGAAGCCAACGCAAAGAAGAGAAGCTATGCTAATTTTGTAAAAAACCAGGTCACTTCATCAGGCGCTGTCCAGATAAAGAGGCGTGGGAGAATGCAACACAGCCAAGGACAATTCTATTAGTAGTGCTGTTTGTAAGGGGTATCTCCAACCAGGTTTTGCAACTGAGATGCTTTCCCGCACCATTGGCGATTATGCTGTGCAAGAGGTAGAAATTGGGAATGTTATGGTGCCATTACAAGCGTCTGGTCCGTCATTCATAATTCAGCCGTCGACCATTGTGCAATGCCATGCCATGCCATGTCTCATATGCCATGTCTCATAGACACAGTGTCTATGGTGACGACTGTATCAGACAACTTCTTTCGAGAAAATTTCAAGGATGTTACACAGCTAATGGAAACTGCGGCATAGTTGAAGCTACGAGCCGCCAACGGCCTTGACTTAACATACATAGATTACCTGGAGCTGGACATAGTGGTGAAGCGCCAAGAAATACCCCTTCGAGGAGTTTTAGTTGTCAAGGACATTGTGAACAACAATTACAAGCGTCTGGTCGGTCATTCATAATTCAGCCGTCATCCATTAAAGTATATCCGCGTCCATAATCCAAAGACCTATTCCATATTCCACATAACAGTATTAGCACCAAATTCAAAAGATAATCATAGTATACATAAATATAGTCTAGTTTCCTGCAAGAGAGAAGCGAAAACAAGCGAAGAGAGTTCCAAAAATATCAAATCCGTATTGCTGATCAGTATTCTTAATCCATAATAATTGTTGAGAAGTCGTCATCTAGAGAATGATGTAGCTCGGTCACGCTGTTCCAGGTCTGATCGGTATGAATGTTTTGGGGCTATGCAAGGATCTGGGACTTGACTTGAGTGGTGGTGGGCAGGAGCTCAGTGACAGTAACGTATTAGGCATTGCACGGGCAGCAGGTCGCACGGCAATTGTGGTTCCTGCTCATTCTATGAAGATCATAGCAGTGACCGGATAGGCAGATCCTTTTAGAGATGCTGTCATCATTGAACCTCTAAGGAGTAATAATGCGCCACATATCCCTGAAGCAATGGTACTCACGAACACTGTCACCCATATCAATGGGGATGCACATCTGGTGGAGGTGATGAACTTGGGGAGCAGCGATGTAGTCATTCAACGAAGAACGAAGATCTGATCCGCAGATTATATGATGTAGTCAGTGATCAATATGTGCGGCTCACTCGGCGATACTGACATCATTCAGATTACAAGTGTCTGGTCCGTCATTCATAATTCAGCCGTCGTCCATTAGAGAATATCCGCGTCCACAATCCAAAGACCTATTCTATATTCCATATAACAGTATTAGCACCAAATTCAAAAAGACAATCATAGTATACATAAACATAGACTTGTTTCCTGCAAGAGAGAAGCGGTCAACAGTTTTCAATGATGCCGACAAGACATCATGATGTTCCAAAAATATCAAATCCGTATCGCTGATCAGTATTCTTAATCCATAGATATCCAATGGTGCCGAGCCAGTGGACCGCGAAAGTAGCGAAGACGAAGGTACTTCACCAGTGGACTTTTCACATCTGGATGTTGCTGGTAAGGATAGAGAGGTTATTGAAACCTTCTTCAAGCTGCATCATGATGCATTTGCTGTAGATGATGAAGACATGGCAGACCTTGTATTTTGAGGGGAGTGATCTGGGTTAAAACATAGGACAGCTCCTCTCAAATTGCAAGGTCTGCATGGGCTTCTGTGATGTAGTCAAGCACCGAATTCCCACCACAAGTGATACTCCTGTTGTACAGTCTTCCCGCCGTATCCCCCCTTCCCAGTACCAGGAATTAAAGGAACATATACGGAAGTTGTTGGTCCGCAAGGTCATTCGACCCAGCTCAAGTTTGTACTGGTACGGAAACGGAATGGTGAGCTACGCCTTTGTGTGGATTATGGAAGGTTGAACGACAAAACACGTGATGCATTTCCAATGCCGGATATGGAACAATCCTTCATGGGATTCAATTCTTCTCGCTGTGGATAATCGCTATATAAATGACGCAGTGAAGGATATATATCCACCTTCACTGGATTTGAAGGAAACTACAGATAGCCCTACAGGCACATCTTATTTAGATCTCTATCTCTATAAAAATGAAGCGGGCATTCTCTCTCGTCGACTTTATGACAAACGAGATGATTACAATTTCGACATCGTAAACTATCCCTTTCCGGATAGTAATATTCCAGTGGGACCTGCATATGGCGTATACATATCTCGCTTAGTACCATTTGCTAGATCCTGTGTTAGATGTGATGATTTTAATCAACGTCACAAAACATTGTTGCAGAAAACAGGGCTATTCCACCAAGCGCCTCCACTCAAAGTTTCTCAAATTTGGCGATACATATCGCATGCTGATAGCAAAATACGAACGTAGCGTGCAAGATCTATGGCGCTACGTTTCGTAACTTGTGTCTAATTCCGCTTAACCCGGGGCTAGGGGCCGTATGAACCCATGTACTTCAAGATCCTCATGGTACTCATATGAACAGTCACAATCAAAGCGTGACTGAGATACATCATTCTTTAGATGACGACCTTACAACGAATATTATGGATTAAGAATACTGATCAGCGATACGGATTTGATATTTTTGGAACATCATGATGTCTTGCCGGCATCATTGAAAACTGTTGACCGCTTCTCTCTTGCAGGAAACAAGCCTATGTTTATGTATACTATGATTGTCTTTTTGAATTTGGTGCTAATATTGTTATATGGAATATGGAATAGGTCTTTGGATTATGGACGCGGATATTCTCTAGTGGACGACGGCTGGATTATGAATGACGGACTAGACGCTTGTAATTATCAGGAGCCAAGTGGTTCTCCACATTGGACCTCATGTGCCGTTACAATCAAGTAGCTATGGAGGAAAGTAACATCGCAAAGACAGCCTTTGTGATCCCAGTGGGCCTGTTTGAATACACCAAGAAACCATTTGGTTTATCGAACGCTCCCGCAACTTTTCAGCGTTTGATTCAGCTTTGTGTGGAAGATGAACTGACGGAAGCGGTGATTGTTTATCTGGATGACATTATTGTCTTCTCGAAGTCCATCCAAGAACATCTCTGACACCTGGCTGTTGTGTTCGGCAAAATTAAAGGGTACGGTTTGAAGTTACATCCGGGTAAATGTCATTTCCTCAAGCAGCAGGTGACATTCTTAGGTCATGTGATCTCGGTGGGTGGAGTGGCGACTGGTCCATAAAAGGTTTCTGCAGTGGTGGACTGGCCCAGACCACAGAGTACGAAGGAATTTCGGTCTTACCTTGGGCTGGTAAGCTACTACCGCAGGTACATAGTAGGGTTTGCGAAGATCGCTGCCCCTTTGCATGCCATGGTGGCGGAGGGCTTGAAGGGGAAGTTCGGGTAGCATCTGGAATGCGAGACGGCGTTTAGAAGCCTCAAGGACAAGCTTGTAACAGAACCAATCCTGGGATTCGTGGATTACAGTCAACCCTTTATTGTGGAAACTGATGCTAGCCTAGGTGCGCTATTGTCACTAATACAGAATGGCAAACCACGTGTGACAGCTTACGCCAGCAGAAGCTTGCGCCCGACCGAGCGCAATTCGTTTGAAGCCATCTTCAGAGGTGCACAAATCTGAACCACCAAAAGTTATCTGAGAACTCTGTCAGCTGAGAAGAAGCATGGCTGGGTGGAACATTTGCCAGAGCTAACTTACATGTGCAATGCCACTCCCCATGCCACAACCGGACTGTCACCCTATTAATTAATGTTTGACAGGGACCGCTGGACTCACTTCTTGGCACTGGGGGTGATTCACCACTTGATATAGACGGCTGGCTTGAGGAGCACCAAAACCGCTTAAGAGTAGCTGTTTACCAGATGTCTGTTGGTGATATTCCCACATAGTGTTGGGTAACATTTATCTGTTCCCGGTCATGAGAATTACTGTAACGTGAAAAACCGATTTAATTAATTATTGTGACAGCTGAATCCTTTCATCCATTCAATCAACTAATAATTTCAATTGATAGCATGCTCGTTGACAAATGTTTCTGCATATCCCATTTTATGGACTATATATATATGTATCTTTTATTCATTTGACCTGTGTGTATACCTGAATTGTAATAATGAACACATGTGTTAGGATACCTGATAATTGTAGGGTTCAACACCTGGTTGTCTTGTCTTCTAGTCAGGTTCTTTCATTGGCACGATCTCAAGTTTGTGATTGTGGCGTAATTTTGATAAAGACCGGCGTTTCGAAAAAGTTTAATTTGGAGAATTGTCAAAATTTCCATTCTGCAAATCATAAGCTTTATCTTTGGCTTTTTTAACAGCCTGCATGCCTTCACCCATTTCTATGCCAATCACAAGGTTCTGGACGACGACGTGACCGATATGTGTATACCTGAATCCTGAAGAATTCCCCAGATGAGGAAGGCAGTACCTGCAATTACTGTTGTTGTAGATATATATCACGACATCAGCTTTACAAACTCTTATACATACAAGTTGCTGGTGCTGTCTTTGTTGTTATAAACAATATTTTTATTCGGTGAACAGTAACGTTAGGCCAACAACATTAAACAACAATGTTTGGGTTGCGTGGGCTATATATGAGGCATGGGCTATGGGGGGTGTGTGGCTTTTGGCAAGAACTTGTCCCCGGAGAGAGGGAGAGAAAAACAACAACCCAACAACAAAAACAGTTGCGTGTCACACATGATGTTGCCATCGCATCATTTACCCAGGCTCTTCGACCCGCTATAAGTGTGTGCCTATCCACTCCCTTGTCAGCCTTTTAGCACCTTTGATGCCAGTCTGTTCCTTCTTCTCCAATTAAGCCGGTGCTAGGGGCCATGTGGATACTTCATATTCTCCACATGAACAGCTACATTAAAGCGCGGCTGAGATACTAAGGCTACGTCCGAGAATCCACCGTATTCTCGAATCTGAATGTTAGGTGCCGAGGGATGCTTTCCTGTAGAGTCATATGGATGCTTTTTAACCGCCAGACATCGTCAATTTTTCCCATCTCTTGCATATCGCTCCAATCCAATGAGAAGCCATCCGGTGTCATTTTCTTCGTCTATATTGATAAAGAGACATTTCATATATTCGAAATGCTACAATTTTAGTTCATATAGTACGTAATGCTGAAAGTCCATTTACTAATGAGAAATACAATGCGTAAACTGAAATACATCCGTGCTTAGAACGACGACTTTGCTAATATATGTATAATAATAGATAAAAGAAATTCAAATTATATTTATCAGTGGTTTTTAGTTGAAATATATTACTGTATAATATTATTCTTTTACATCACATTTAGATTTGCTACGTTTGCAACGTACATAGATATATGTTGACGAGACTAAGCCCGTCAAACCAAAACTCAGGAAGGAATAGCGCGTGAACAGCGATGGCATTGACAAGCTAAAGAAACTATAGATTCGGTACGACCGACGATACCATCGTGGGCTTCACCCAGAGTGTAATAAGTTTCGGACGGTACATCCATGTATCGATTAATTTCGCGCGAATTCAAAGACTTCCTAGATTCATTGGAGGAAGCTGTGTGGTTTTCGAGCTTAAATACGGTATTTCTGAGTTGTTTGAATACATGATGATGCCTCTTGGCCTGTGTAACAAAACTGTTCGAGGGCTAAAGCGGCTAGCTTGCTATTTGCACGCGGCGCCATTATGTTTGAGAGAACCTCGGCACATGCGTACGACCCACTTGTTGCATATCCAATGGTGTTTCGCCAAAACAGCAGTTCACATCTAAAACATAATTTTAAAAAGAAAGCTGATACTAAAATCTTTGTCAAGACCAGAACGCATCATTTCACATTTAGATTTTCAAATCCATTTACATCAACTATAAGTGCCACCTAAAAAATTAAATTATACAGTTCTTAGAAGTCGGAGGTATGCTGATTTAAGAGTAGGATGGCGAAAGAACAGTCAGCCGAAATGAACTCTTAGGGATCGTACTGGCTACACCAATGGCTTTCTCCGGATACGTGGAATATCAGACATAATGAGTAATATCCGGGTTTTGGAAAGAAGAATTGCTCAGGAATCGTACACTGTACAAATCTCAACTGTGTGCTGATGGGACGTTCTTTTGATCTGGACTCACTTGGGTTTAGTAAAGGACATTGCGGCCATGCAAGCGGATTATCTGTGTTCTCATGTTTGACTTTTGAAATGTGTGTAAGATGGATATTTATGGTCGTGTATAGAACTTTTTAGTTTCCATGTAGTTTGGGACCGTGATGGGTTTATTGATACGTGTTATGCGCATTTCAAAGACATTTCTGACAGTCAAATGACAACACCTGAACTCCTGTGTTGTGATGGTATACGGCAATTCCCTTGGAGAGTCGCCAGGTAGAGTTAGTAACGAGTAAGTGACGATCCCAGTTGTCACATACATGGCCCAGTAATCGGCGCAGAAGTTAAAGGACCAGTCTCTTGAAGGGGACTACGGCCACCGATCCCGGTGTCCGCCTTCTATCGTTGATACCTCAACTCTGGCATCGATAGAGTTGTCTGAGTCAATGACTTTACGATCTGATTAACTGTAGCAGTATTCCGTATGTCGAAATCGTCTCCAGAAAAATATCAATTAGGCGGCAGAGAGGAAATTTCACAGTGTAGCCTTGTTCTTCACGGACACTCCTACCACCCTTACAGTTGGCTCTCCTTGCACCAGTTCTAAAGACAAGCATGTGATGTCTTCATTCATATAAGAGTACGTCTTATTATATACAGGTGGAAACATCCATTGACTAACCTGTTGTCATTTCATATCGATAGTCACAAGACCGTTCCCTAAATCTTGTCCAAAATAACTATGGCAATCGAAGCTGCAAGCAGTTTGAAAATGCTGTTGGAAATCCTTGTATTGTTCATCACACGAAATGGAGAGTTGTTACCAAAGAGAATCTATCTCCGTCTTCCTTGGTCCCTCTGCACATTATCATCTGGCCTTCATGTTAACAAGATGGAATTGACACTGATCACGCCTGAATAAAACCTTGCAAAACCAGGAACACTTTCTTACCTTCAGCCATTTCTTACATATGGCACTTTCTGAAATTCTCAGCGTCATTACGTCCTCCGGTGAGATACATATTTATTTGCGCAACGCACCTGCATCAGTGCAGATGAGAACCTTCCTGAAATTGTCAGCGTCTCAGCGTCTATCCGAAGAGATATCATTTAATTTGTGTAACGTATCTACACCACTTCTGATCAGACATTTTCTAAACTTCTCAGCGCCACTCAGAACATATCCGTTTTTATTTTTGCTACGTACCTGCTTCTTCCTGGTTACCCTCACTACCAGGTCATCCCCCTCCCCCATTCCCTCCACAGTCAGGAGCCTTAATAAATGGCTTTGTCGAAGGTACCATTCCATTGATGATGTCGCGTATTCTATCAGCTCGTAAACTAAGCCTCGCTCGACCTCATACCGTCATATATTCATGCTACACTTATTAAATCCATCCACTATCCGTGGTAGCATGTCCCCACCTGCGGCGCTCCACTCTCTGTCTCATAAACTAAGCTTCTTCCGGCCTACCCTGATATGTTCTTGGAGCTTACATCATGCTACACATATTTAAGGCATTGCCCAGCTCCATACCATCATATTTCAATTTCTAAATCTATATCTCTTACATGCGATACTAACCTACTAGATCCTGTGTTAAATGTGACGATTTTAATCAAGGTCACAAAACATTGTTGCAGAAACTTCTAAAACATGGTTATACCACCAAGCGCCTCTACTCAGTTTCTCAAATTTGGCGTTACATATCGCATGTTGATAGCAAACTACGAACCTAGCGTACAAGGTCTATGGCGTTTCGTAACTTGTGTCTAATTCCGCTTAACCCGGGGCTAGGGGCCGTATGAACCCATGTACCTCAAGATCCTCATGGTGCTCATATGAAAAGTCACAATCAAAGCGTGACTGAGATACATCATTCTCTAGATGACGACTTAACATCGATTATCATATGGATTAAGAATACTGATCAGCGATACGGGTTTGATATTTTTGGAACATCATGATGTCTTGCCGGCATCATTGAAAGCTGTTGACTACTTTTCTATTCCAGGAAACTAGCCTAAGTTTATGTATACTATGATTGTCTTTTTGAATTTGGTGCTAATGCTGTTATATGGAATAGGTCTTTGGATTATGGACGCAGATATTCTTTACTGGACGACGGCTGAATTATGAATGACGGATAAGACGCTTGTAATTAAAATGAACGTAAACTCTGGTGAACGGTGCATGGCCAGTTAAAGCTTTTTCCTCATAGAATCCAAATCGTGTATCAGATATTTTTTTACAATTTTTTCAAAGCAGTACCAAACGTTTTAACTTCGTTACACTGGAACAACATAGAGGCCTCCATGTTTGAAGAATCGTGACGTCAGCGGACACTAGTTCTTCTGCCTCTGGAGGTAAAAACCCGTTAATTGGCAGAGCCAGAGATGCAGTATTTCAAGACCGTAGCTTACAAACATGAACGAGGATGATAGTGCGACGTGTCGGGATTACCTCGTACATTGTGACAGCCAAATGCAGAGCAGCCCGGCTTCGTAGCATATCTGCTAGAATCAGGCCGTATTGTACATCAAAGCTAATCTATAACATTGTTAGTCGGGGAACGGAGGAGTGCATGAAAACAACCATATGCAGCCATGTTATCTCGACGCATTGAATGTCCGATGACGTAGGAGATTATCGGCACAACTGAATTTCACGCTTTCCCATTGGATAAAAATCCTGACCAAAATAAACATGGCGGCGCCCCCAAGAAATTCCGAATCACGGTATTTTCTATGTTTGCGTCTGTCTCATTCATTGAAAAAAAATGAGAAAAAATATTTGTCACGATTTTTTTAATCTATCGGAACTCTTGTATAATTCCCGCGGTGTTTTACCGCAGAGTTTACGTTCCCTTTAAATATGAAACTCCGTGTACATTGTATACACACACAAATGCCGAATCACCTGCAATATATCCCTTTACGGTAATTACTAATAATTTGATGACATTTTAGTTTTTAATTTCGTGTCACCTAAAATGAAGGACACCATTTGCTTTAATTTTGCTGCCAAATCCATTCCACATCATATGATTTACCCTAGAGCTTTTGCACGAACTGTATGTGTCAACGCATTTAACTTGCTATATTAATTAAAACTTGGTTTGTGGTGTCCCAGTTTTCACCAGTGCACATTATTATGTAGCATTCCACGTGTATGATTGGAAGCATTTGTCATTATATTCTTTTATTCGCATACAAATGTGAGGGTTCACCACAATGCTGGTGCTCTATTCCATGCTGTAATTCATACCGCTTATCCAACTATTACATTGTTCATAGCTTTGTTAGTAAAGGAATTGCATAGTTCATGTATCATGTATCATGACACAAAGTTGCACACCAATTGTTCCTAAATATACGTGTGTACGTATTCATGAGATATACAAAATGAGATGTATAAGCTTACTTTCGAAAGAAAATTTAATCTTTATACAAGTTTATTATATAATCCCTCTTTCAATCCAACATCAACATCACTGACATGGAGATCATATTTTTTATAATTAATGTAGTCATTTTCAAATTATGTGCATTGTCAATGATGTGCAAACTCAAATGATGTGCCACACTAAAGGGCTCGATCGTAATGCGAAACTGCATGTTATGAGTCGTTACTTACATGTGACGGTTACACAATTCATCAATATCCATCAGATGTTTGGACAGAGCTATCACATCATTTGCTCTTCGATATTTGTATCTAATTCCACTTAATCTGGTAATAGGTAGGGACTATCTGAGATACAGAACATCACGGGTATCATATTGATCATTGGGATGTTATGCAGTCAGGATATCGGCCTGTCAGTACGCCGTCAATACACTGGTATTAACCCCACCACTATGGTGTGGTTTCTACTAAACACTATGTACACTCTGATTGAATCATGGTGAAATTGTTCAAAGTTTGATATACCTGAGTATTCCGTTTAATATCGATAAATAAATGACCGTATATCGAAGGAATGGTGGTCGTAATTTTTCATGAAGTAGTCGGGGATAGATACGACGACCTAATAAGGAGATCTGATGCCTGTCCATAGGATTATTTAAAATACAAGCATCAGATCTAACATTCAGTAGCCAGGCTTCATCCACCAAGAATTTCCGCGTCTATAATCGAAATACCTACGTTTAATACAATATTAGCACAAAACCCCAAGCAGGCAAAACAGCAAGCTGGTAGATTAAAAGATTTCAATGATGCCAACGAGACATCTGGATTTCATACCGCATCACTTATCTGTATTCTTTCTTCTGAATGAATTTTCATGTTGTTTTCTTGAGCATTGTATATCAGTCATAACTGATTGTGACTGTTCATATGAGCATCCATATCGATAAACTCTCCCTGCTATAGCCTTTGTCGTGCCTCTCCACTTATTTCAAATACATATGAGGGTGGCGGAGTCCATAGTTATATTTTTGATGAGGAAACGACAGCAAGTTATAACGCACGTACCATGCCTTATGCATGCACGAATGATTTTGCCCAATCAGACATGGTATATAGACATTTGAGATCAGTTAACGACCAGCCCACCTATTCCACCAGGGAACGGAAATTGTCACAAAACAAATTTCGGTGCACAAGTCTATCTTTCATCGGCTTTGCAGGGTAGAACATCGAATCTACAGGAGATATAGTCTGAACCGATCAACGTTGAGAAACTACATCTATCAAAAGCTGAGACTTTCTTACTTCATCATTTTACAATGCAGGTCACCGCGCCCACTGGAAGAGGAAAGACAATATGGATAGATACATTATTACGCGGACACGATGGATTTATCTACTGTTACCCCATTTTGGATTACATGATTCTTCATCGCTAGTCCCTAGAACATGCACAGAATTTACTCATATGTGTTTATATGCATGTGTGCTATTTACGTATGCATGAAAATGCCTAATTTGATACGCGTTCACATGGGTATAAAAATATGTGAGTAAAACAGTGTGCAAACCAAAATGGAACCTATCAGTTTAAATTCAAAAGCCAAGGTCACAACTTTACTTACTCGGTGTGCATATTTCTATGCGTTCGCATGACCAGATTTGTATACAGGTTAAATACAAATGTGTAAATATAGTTTTGCAGCTTCGGATCAGATGCAAATTTACTCTTTACCGTACATGACAAGTTCGTATTCAGCTGCATATGGTCTGGCTTTAGTCAAATAAACGTATTTATCTCTCAACATCAAGGTATTACCGAATTAAGCGTTCGATATGGACATTTGTTGTCACAATCCTAAATGTGTAAGTCATGGAAACAGACGTTATGAGCAGTTATACTTCCAATTGCCCGTCTACATCTTAATGAATTCGCAGGTTACAGGTTATATGCTTCTTTTATATGTCTGTGAAAATCGTTCCGAAAAGCAAACCTTTTGTTTCAAGATGAAGACTAAGATAGTGTTCAGAATGAATGGCAATTTCAATCCGGTGCCAATTTTTTCTTTCCCGCGGAATGTACCTTTTCTTCTCTCGAAAATCCAATGAAATGTCTCAAAATAAGCTATATTCTATACTTTTATATAAATCTGGACATTGGATTTAACATTCCTCTCCGAAGTGGAGCGAGGTAAAAATGCTTTTCAAAATCATATAATTAATCATATTAATCAGTTTTGTCACATATTCTGATGTAAAATAGATGGTTTTTGTCCACATCGTTCTGAAGAACATCACGTCCGGTACAGTGTGTATATTCCATGTATACCATCCTACAACATCTTTTTTTCGGACCTATATTTCTCTGTCGTGATACGGGATGGACGGGTTCTCCGTAATGTTAGCGATCCCGGGATCAAACAAATTTTGAATATTGAGATTCGGGATTGGGCTTTTATCTACTGCGATTTGGACACCAACCCGTTTCCCCATTTCAGTGTGTTTAATCACAGAATCTCCAAATGACTGAAGGGGCATAATTAAATCCCTTTTGTGGCGACCTCGGTAGTTGTTTCAGAGTAGCTTCCCCTGAGTTAGGCCTTGTGCAAACAGAAATATACCGAATACGATACCGTATTTTCATAATGAATTTCTCTCTTTCTTTTATCACTTTTCCAAATGTTACATCTAAGCAGAAGTTTTCAATAGACTGCAATGATACATATTTTATTACCCGGTATTCATATTTCTTTACACTGCATAAAGACAAATTACTTTGTTCGAATCACTTGTTGCGACTTTAAATCCTTGTGCAAAAATATCCATGGTTGAACTTACGATGAGAATATACTTACAGAAACGTTCTATTTTTAAATTATAAATAAAACAAAGTGGACAAGTTGGATCGAGCCAAACCCACCATCGACTCACTACAAAAGTTATGTTGTAAATCATCCCAGACACCAGCTTTCGATGTGTTGTCTTTAATTTTACTTCACCAACATAATTATTGCTGATTAAAAGAGTTTATTTGCATGATATACATGATAGAGACAACAATTTTCTGTGATGCTTTTGAGTCTTAACGTATATTAAGTCAATTATAGAAAAATACCATGCATCAATGGGCAGTTGCCTAAATCCGCCTGTAGTAGACAAAGTGCATTTCACCGAACTACGCATGCACAGTAGAGACTTCCGGTAGAATTCGGACTTCCGGATACACATTTGCGATGACTTCCGATGATGAAAGCTTTCCGGTCACGTCAATTTCGAGTGAAGGTCGAATCCATGAACATACAGCATACAACTGAGTTGCATTGTCAGAAGACTCGTCGATTTTAGTCGCATATGTTACAAGTTGTACGTAGAGATGCGATTAGTTGCATGCTAAAAATCGAGGGATTTCCTGACCAAATTGTTACTACAAATAGCATCATAAGATTGAGGATTAAACAAGTTTGAACAAGTCCGAAAAGGTGTGAACATGTCGGCGTGCAATGTATTGGGTACCCCCTGGCGGAATTCCTTATTGTGCACATATAGCGGGTTAGGGCGATCCCGCTCTCTAAAATTGAGGTAAAAAAGGTCGTTTTTGCTCAATATCTTTTGATTCCTTCTTAACCAATGCATCAAAATTTTAGGCGCATTTATTTTATCTATTGTTCCATGTCATAAAATTACTTTGCCATGTGAAGAACCGGCCAATGTTGTTTAAACAGCGCGAAGGATGTTTGGCTTATTATTATGCAAATTAGATAGATGACAATTTACTTTTTTACTACCATTTAATGCGGATAGATATGTCTGTATGCGCCTGGAGAGGATTGCTGAATTCATTATGTCAACTGATTTATTGAGCGAAAACGACCCTTTTTACCTCCATTTTAGAGAGCGGGATTCCCCTAACCTGTATAGTCAGCATACTATGTTAAGCTTGGTATGCTTCTAAGGTACCGGTACGGCGGATTGCCCAGTAGCTCGATACTTTCCAACTAGCTCGGCACTGAATGTGCAGTAGGGGGCGAGTCTGTGATTGACGGAGGTACAACACCCTATCGAGGACGAGAGGGGTCCCATGACATCGAAAATTCACCCAACGAGATTACTGAACCCAGGCATGGGCCACAGGGTATTGTAGGTTGGGGATTACGGTTGCTCATGCACAACTGGAAGTGGGACGCTTCACCGAGAATGAGAGTGGTGCGAGACATCTGTGTTGTTGGATCCATGCGTACGACAAAGGGTATTGTGAATATGTACCACGTTAATGTGACGTCATCAGTAGGAGAAAAGGCACAGGTCGCTTGGATACGCACTAGGGATTATGCACCTACTCCCTTATACGTTATCTCATAGTTCTGGGCATGTGAGGGTGAATGAGCTTTCGTTGTGGTCATATTGCGTTCCGATCTGGCGTGCATGGTGTATTGACGCTCTCGCTGTGTGGAATAAGCAGTCGCGAAGTCATATAGAAAGCGCGGTATATTCGATGCGCACTCGAGACTAGACGCCTACCTATATCCTTAGACGCTGGCCCATATAGTTGGGCATGTGGGGGTGGAAAGGCTCTCCTTGTGTACGAGGTTCTGACCAGCGTCATTCCGCTGATACGTTCATGCGCAGTGGGGAAGTAGAGCAAGGGTAACGGCCCCCATTTGAATACGAGGGCAAGTGACAGTGTGCGTCATTCCATTCTCAACCATGTCGCGAGTCATATGGCCCGTCTTTTCTCCCACACCCGAGGTGGGTTACACGTCTATGAGAATAAAGGCACCATCGTGGAAGACCGGCTGACCTGCAAATGACTCGGATCCTAACCGTACATCGAATGCGATTACTCTACCCCGTGACGGGTGGGCCAAATTTAAAAGAGTGTTGAGCGTCGAGCTCGACGGCAACTTCACCCACGTCGATCATGACATCTACGTACACCGTGGACTATTCTTCGCATGCTTCGTGCGCTACCGTTACACACCACCGGCTTCACCTTACACCTCGATCTATGGACGGCCTTCGAATGTGTGGTGCCTGTTGTGGACCAGCTGTTGACAGAGGACGAACGATCAGCACTCCAGGTGTGCTGGGATCCTGTCCATGACGACGCGCTGACTGTACCAATGAAACTACAAATAAAGAAACCCACCGGCCCCGGCGCAAGCGATACCCGTTATAAATAAAGGATAGAGCCCCATACCTTCATCACTCATCATCATGTAGCGTTGGGAGAATAAGTTGTATTACAGTCTCCGGCGTTTTGTTGGGGTGAACGCCCTCTACCGAGCTGCCAAGTCCGAGGGGCTCCGACGTTGTGAAGTCCAAGACTGGTTGAAGACTCATGACCTATACCTTACATTGAGTCGCCCGGCTTTATTTTTTCGCGCAACCGGTTCATCGTCGGTGGCATAGATGCCCAATGCCAAGCCAAGCGTCAAGCCAAAAAAAGTGCACGTTGTGAAACAGCAATGCTGACAGAGTTCATTCAATCCATTGGTCCCGGCAGTCAAGCTAAAACGGGTAGAAAGTAGAGTTTAGTTAAGTCTACCCCCGATATGGACAAAAGACGACTGCCGCCGTAACTTCAAATCAGAAATGGATGTGGGTACTGTGATCACTATCTTAGCCCTACTGGGGTGTTTGTATAGGGGTGTGTTTTGTGGCGAACATCACCTCTATACTGGACTCTCCACCTGTGACGGCAAGTCAGGCGAGATTGAGAATGACCCCTCACCGAACCGATAACGATCATACAGACCACCAGTAGCACACCGATCATCAAACCCAATCTGGTACACACGCTCCCAACCTCTCAATCTCAGCCATAACCGGTGACGACCCAGCCTGTCACGTTACGACCAACCCTCACAACTCGTATACAGACGCGCACCATTCCTCATCGGGGTAGAACCCCCTATCCATCACCAGCGGATCACCCTAAATGCCTTGTGGGTCCTTAACTGATTCACGAGAGCGAGTTACATGCCAGAAAATACAACTCCAGCCACAAATCCCCGATGGTAACATCCCTTCATCTGTTTCGCGAGTCCGACGGAGTCAGGCAAGACGCACTTCGTCTACAAGCTACTTCCCATACTGGTCAACATGGAGCCGGACATCTTGGTCGTCGTCGAAGATCTCACTGCGGAAACCGATGCTCGGGTGCCAAACGCAGTCATCAGCGAAACAGCGTAATTTATATTATGCAGAATCTGTTGTAAAAATTACAACACATATAAGGGAAGTGGGAAGAGGTGCCATCCCCTCCTCAGTTGACCCGAACCATTATGCGTGGGGTGGATCCCTTCCTTGAAAGCTGTCTGTGTGAGATCAAGCACAATGTTTTCACAGGCAATGTCCCTCTCTCACCGGCGTAGAAGACCAAGCTGCAGCGGACCTAGTACCAAAGCGGATCCCTCAAAGATAAGAAAAAGATCTTACATAAGGAGGGTTTCTTATTGCCATTTAGTACATTTTGATGCCTCCATTGTAGGACCCGTACTGGGTGGAATTTTGGGTCGATGACGGTGTATACGAAACGACGTCGCCCTGATCGAACCACGTCTTCTTCAAACGCTGCCATCTCTATTCCCGATCCCACCAACGGTGAGAACCTTGACCACGCTCGATGCCAGGCCTACCACAATCAGCCCTACAGGGCGTCGCAGACGAAGCCTTGAAAAACGTACCCGTCAAGTTCCAGCGAAGGGGTGATACACAATCCAATCATGGGCTGGAACGATAAAGGCGAACTCCTTCTGGGACGACTATTAAAACAGGGACATGTCGAAGAAAAAGTCAGTCAAGCTGTTCCGGACAACACCGTATCCCAATACGTCACGCAACTGCCGAGCCCTTACATTTCGCTAGCTGAACGATGGGAATGTGGGCTGGTGGGATATCCAGTACCCTTATAGGTGGTACAACGTGCAAGTAGGCATGGTCTGGTAAGAAGACATACCACACGCCCGCCACGTTCATGTCGGTCCGTAACCAGGTCAGTGGGACGAAAAAAATTCGTTGGTCAGTGTCATGAACATGACATACAACGAACACAATCAAAAGTTCCAGTTGATCCTTGGGACGATTGTGAGCTTTAGCGTTAACCGGAAGATGCAGCAGATGTTGGACTGTCGCTTCGGAGCTACGTCAAGCGGACCAAATTTATGATGGACCTGAATGCGGTGTTATACGGCCGGTATATATATTCGGACGCGATCGACACACACACATCGTCGGGGATAGCAGTGTCCCCTGCTATGCGTCTGTCCGGTGAAGGACCAATACGGACATGCAAAGCTTTAACCACATGCTCTATCTACCGGTCTGGCAGACCGACATCCGCATCATTAAGATCGAACGTGGAAAAGTGGTGCTGACACATCATTGTCTACAGGCCCGTTCGTCGAACTTCGCATGGTGAGAGTGGTACCTTACCAGAACGAAGTCCACAGTTATGTGTACTATTACACCAAAGAGGTGGCATGGCCGTCTTTTGTGACACGCGCACACAAGACCACGGACTTGGAAACGTCCTCGGGAGCTTCGTCAAAACATTCCATCCACTCGTAACACATGGGGGCCATAGCCGTTCGAAGTGGTGTGCGAGCCCTGGATGATGCGTTCAGAGGTGACTACGTTCGAGAGGCAGTCAAACGCCGAGCTAAAAAAGCGGAGGGCGTCATGGTCGCCAAAGCAAGACGAGCCATGTGTCAAATGAAAGATTCCCGGTCGAAACGCGCAGTCGACCTCTAACCAAGCCACAACGCACATCGAAGATGAGACACATCTTTGGACAACATGGCCTTCAATCATCCTGGGCGTGCCTCTAACAACAGCGAATTATATTTGTGGAACGTACCAACAACTCAGGCCAGGACCGAAGAATAAACAAGTCCCTCACCCAACTTCCTATCTTGCATGTATTTTGTACAATAGGTTACGGGTTTGAACACGGATTCCGTGTGGCGAGGTGCTATCCGTATTTTAAAGGATGTCTACTCAGAGCTCGATCCTGTCATGGGCGCTTGAGTGTTAATCTAGCTGAACTGCAAAGGGGTTTAAACAGCGACAGGGTGTAAAGTTCGTGTTTTCGAGTGGTGGGGTCTCTTCGAACAGGAGTCCAGACCCGTTCCATTTGAAGATGGTCGTGAAATCAGTTGGATTCAAAGCTAATGGAATAACAAAATGGTAGTGAATTTTTCTAGTCAATCCGTGTTGGAATTACGGTTATTTTACAAACCAGGATTGGAAAATTGTGCCTTGTGAGAAAGTACACGGCATTTAACAGAAATGTGGAATTTCAATTTTAACCGATGCAGTATAGGTCAGCCAGTCTGGGAGCTGTGATATTAGCCAACCACTTGCCTAGGATGAGGCGGAATGTAGCCACTCAGTGCCCCAGAAAACAAACCAATGGAAGAATCTGCAGTGAAATAGGGAGCCAATGAATGAACGAATACATGCTTTGGTACATCATTTGGGCCGATTGAGTATCATGTGTTTTACATCTCCGTGGTGTTCAAATGGACAGTCACAATCAAAACGTGACTGAGATACTTGCTCTGAAAAACGACTTGAGAATTCATTTGGACAAAGAAAATGTGTTCAGTGATAAGGAATTTATGTAAAAAATATCACCGTCTCTTGCTGGCATCATTGACAGCTACACTCTTGTAGGAAACTATTTGTATTTTTATTATTTTTATTTCATACACATTTGGAATTGGTGCTGTCATGCGAAATAGGTATTTCGATTGTTGACGCAGAAAAAATCTTTATGGGCGACGGCTGAATATTGAGTGTCGGATCTGACGCTTGCTGTGTGAAGAGCGGGCTCAAATTTTTGACGAGCCAAATGGATGATGGGTGTGTATGACCCTTGCCACCTGGACTGCGCGGGAAGATAATCACCACCCCATGAGTACCAGTACTACTCGACATCACCCGAGCAATACGTCGGAACATGCATCCAAAGGATTCTCCCTACATAGTGAGAAAACACCCTAAACTCGTTCAAATGACCTTTTCATGGCCAACCGTTCTTTGTGAACTGCTCGGTAAGCACAATCGACGAGCAACCACCCGTTTTTGTTCAACACACCGACGTCAATACGACACCATGTACGTCATATTGGGACCCCATATACCCATTCTTTGCATCCCGCAAGCACTCCGCAAGTGCGCATGCGCCTTTCCCTGGTCAACAAGACCAGTATTCTTCTACACGCCGAGAGCGGCAATACGACACCATGCAGGCCACACGTCGTCATATGACTGAAATAGTGCTGAAAACGACGTTAAATCATATTCACTTACTCACTCACTCACTCGCCCATGCAGGCACCATTTAGACCCAGTATGGCCCACGCTCATGTACCGAGCTATTGGGCACCCCGGTGGCCGAGTGGTCTAAGGCGCTTCGCTGGTGACCGCTAGCCTCACGCCGCTGAACCGGCACGCGTTCGAGCCCAGCTGGTCCATGTGTGAAAGTTTGTCAGTTACTTGCCGACGGGCGATGGTTCTCTCCGGGTACGCCGACTCTCTCCACCAATCAAACTGACTGTCACCATATGAGTGAAACAACCTATAGTGTGAGATTAACCCCCCCCCGCCTTTAACTTAGAAGCCTACCAAGCTCAATATTGTATGTTGGCTGTATGTGCAAAAAAGTATTCCCGAAACACGTACACCGATATGTGCCCGGAAGTCACGAGAAAGTGCATATAACTATTCCATTCTAAGTACAAGACGAGTGTATATGTATACATCCATATAAATGCATGGATGTAATCCGGGAGGAGAAGTATAAGGGGAGGTAACTAAGTTTTTATTTGAAGACCAACGAGCATTTGTTGATTAGCTGTATCATATTCAATTGATATTCAATCATTTTAAGACAAAGACAATTAATTGACTAACTAACTAACACATTAGTGAAGTAAAATGATGTCATCAAATCGGAGGTAAGCTTATATAGTCATTATTGAACAATTTGCAAGTGTAAAACTCTCACTATAACTATTATGAACATTGGAACAAGGGGAAACAACTATGTTTAATAGTAAAATATGGGATAAACAAAAAACAAGTAATGCGAACTCATGTATAAATAAAATACACGTCTTAGTGATCAAGCAGTTACACTACCGGTACAACATTTTCAACACCTCGTTGTAGATACATTTTTTTAAATGTTCATAATTTACTTTTTTATTTTTGCATTTACATATCAGAATCATCACTATCTCCCACATATCCCCCAGTTATCAATTTGTTGAACAAGTCCTTGACTCCGTTTGATATCTTCCCCATAGTCAATATTGCTTTCACTTTGAACATAACTGGCCGTCTTCATTATTTCGTTATGTATATAGTCATTTTCATCATATGACATTGAATTACATGAATGTAAAACTTTGACGCGGTATCATTTTTTCTGCTGGAATATAGTCCTCCCTTGCCAAATCACCCGATTCATCTTCAGCGTAGTCTTGATTCAAATAACCTCGCTTTCTCTCAACAATATCATCGTTATATTCCTGCTTTATAGGATCCCAGAAAATCTCTTTCCGCACATTAGATTTCACACAGTTCCGAGTATTAGAAGGTTGAAGGTTCATGTATCGTACATGGACGTCAATGTACCATCCATGAATGATCCATGTATCGACCAGGCTAGCTCACTTCACCTTTGTCTTTCAGTTCAACATGTCTTATTCTTGCTCTGAGTGTAACCGATCGTTCACCAGGTACCACGATATGATTAGCCATCGGAAGAATATCCATGGGTACGAAGACACCGACGAGGTCTCTAATGTAGACAGTGAGTGTCTACGCGCTGATACGGATACCGAGAGCTCATCCTCTGGCGATGGCAGTGATGAAAACTCATTCTCTGACGCGAACAGCATTAGCTCATCCCAGAAAAGCGAAAGTTTGGGTGATCCAGACACGGACGACGGGGAGCCGTCATTTTGGGCTCGCATTGTGTCCAATCCGGACAATCCGGACAATCCGTCGGCTCTCATGGCTCCACTATTGGTGAACTGTCTTTTTAGACACTGCTAACAGGCGGTCCTTAAGAGTGTCGCTTATATCCCATGCTCAGTGAAGTTGCCGAAAGATAAACCGCACACTCCTCTATGATCGCACACGGCATTGTTGACCTTTGTGCTAGTGAATACGAACAAAGTATGACGTCTCTCTATGTAATTGAGTCCTGGATACATGAAACAATTTTACTGGAGTTTTATATGGAGAGAATTACAAAGTTATTTCCATCGTGATATGTTATCGATAAACAATTATATGTTATTTATAAATATAAAACTCCAGTACGGTCGTTTCGTGTACCGGGGCTCATGCAGTTACATATGGAGAGGTCATAATGTATTCGTGTTCACTAGCACAAAGGACAACAATGCCGTTTATGGTCATAGAGGTGTACTTGCGTTTTATTATTCGGTAATTTCACTGGGCATCTGATACAAGCGACACTTCCATGAACCGCCTGCTATTACTTTATACGGCATGTATGACCTTTGTGCCAGTGAACACGAATACATTATGACGTCTCTCGGGCACGGCGGAAGCAATTTGTGATTGGGGGCCACTATAATAACACAATAGGTGAGGGTCCAGGGGTCGCCTAGGCCCCGGAAGCTCCAGTGGTCTTACATGGCTGAAGACGCGTTCTAGTGTATTTCCGAGCGACAAAACAAAAAATCTTCGTCTGTGTGAACTTTATTTGTTTTGCCTGTTTTGGTTGTTTCTCACAACATTTTTTTCAAATGTTCGCCGTAAAGCAAATGATGATGTTTGGAAGTATAAATAATTCAAATGTTAAGTAACAGTTCAATCGAAATACAAGCGTCTAGTCCGTCATTCAATATTCAGTCGTTGTCCATTAGAGAATTTCCGCGTCCATAACCCAAAGACCTAATTTATACCACAGCATCAGCACCAAATTCAAGAAAAAAAAAATTCATAATACACATAAAAATGCAAGAGAGAAGCGGTCAATAGTTGCCGGCAATGATGCCGGCAAGACATCATGAAGTTCCAGAAGTATGATCGGATCAATATTCTTAATCCATATAATCCATATAACCCCTGGGGTTCCCGGGTGTGAAAAGGAATAGGACCCTATCCGTGTGGTTTCTGGGTGTGAAAAGGAATAGACTCTATCCGTGTGGTTTCTGGGTGTGAAAAGGAATATAGACTCTATCCGTGTGGTTTCTGGGTGTGAAAAGGAATAGACTCTATCCGTGTGGTTTCTGGGTGTGAAAAGGAATAGACTCTATCCGTGTGGTTTCTGGGTGTGAAAAGGAATAGGAACCAAAAGTCCTGATATGACTGAAAGTGTTGAAAGCGACGTTAAATCATATTTCCTCACTCACTCACCCTGCCAAGCTTTGATTGTGGCTGTTCATATGAACATCATGAGCATATTAAAATACTTGGGTTCCTACGGTCCCTAGTCCCGGGTTAAGCGGAATTAAACAGAAGTTACGAAACGTTACGCCATAAATCTTGAAATCTTGCACGCTACGTTCGTATTTTGCTAGATCAGCATGCGATATCATGATATGTATCGCCAAATCTGAGAAACTTTCACTGGAGGCGCTTGGTGGTAGGCTATAGCCCTGGTTTATAATTAGATTCTGCAATAATGTACAGAGATTGTTCTCTACTTGTTAGGGAGCCGAACACAGTTCACCTTATGAATATGAATGACTTGTTATGAAATTTTTTTCTTCTTTTTTTTGCCCCCCCCCCCCGCTTATTGGAAAGTGAAATCTGCATTAAGGATGTCCGCTGGTGATTTTTGGCTTTGGCGGCCATTTTGCCTGTTTTTCCTATTGGATTATCTCCCTTCCCTAGGTTAAGAGATAGGGATTTCCTTTAAAAGTCTCCTAGCCGAGAATTTTGCACAGCAACATCCATCCAATTTGATGAATTTTGATAGACATTGTGATTATCAGCAAACAGTTAGAATATAAGAAAAAGTTAAATACTATTTATATGAATTTTTCATAAATATGCTTCAAAACTACGGCTATTCCCTATGCTTTCTAGGTTATCAAATGGAGCATGGGTCAGTCCACTTAACGTTGCCTATAGCTAAAAAATGCACACCAACCTATATTTTTTTCTTTGTTTTTTCTCATATTACACAATTATGAATGCAACAACACACATTATTCAAAAAGTTAATTACTTTGATTTACCACCAGCGGACATCCTTAAATACAGATATATGTTGTTTTCTCACTTTAGTCTATCGTTTTTTTCTTTCATCGCCTTTGTTTATTTGTTTGGCTTTGTGTCGTGCGTGTGTTTTCTTTTTTCTTTTTGCTGAAAATATGAGGGGTAGGGTGGGATGGGGGGGGGGGAGCTGTTCCGCCGTCCCTGTTTCCCTATGTATCGAGGTCCGATACATGAAACAACTGCGCACTGGAGTACTATGGAGAGAATTACAAAGTTATTTCAAGCGTCATATATATTATCGATACCGGGTATCACGGAGTATGGTGGTCATTTTTTACAGTTCAGGTTGATTTACACGACGCAAAACAAGAAAATTTATGCAGAGTTATAGCTATTGATTTTTGACAAGCTGTACGGCCGTAAGTAGACTATTTTAATGGACAGACTGTTTTACGATAGGTACGCTCCAGAGTGATCATGAAAGATATAAGGAACTGAAAAGAATAGCAGAAAAAAGCGTTAAAGAAGCCAAATCAAGATGCTGGGAAGATTTTTGCAACACTATAGATACGAAAACTAACTCAAAGAAAGTATGGAATAAAATAAAAAGCATTCAAGGGAAAGCAACTAACACAATACCTGTACTAAACAAAACAAAGAGAACTAATCTCGAAAAGGCAGAATATCTTGCTGAATCATTCACATCAAACAGTAGCGATAGCAATCTGAAACCAGAATTCAGAAAAATCAAACAAGAAACGATCCTGGAAAATGACACAAATGATTATATAGAAAACTACCTTAACGGAGACTTTAATATCAATGAATACAGAAAAGCTTTACACTCTAAAAAAGAAAGTTCACCCGGCGAAGACAAACTAGGGTATACAATCCTAAAGCACCTACCAAACAACACTCAGGAACTAATTCTAAAACGAATTAATGTGAGCTGGAAGACCAAACAACTCCCGAACAAATGGAAATCATCTATTGTTATCCCAATACCAAAACCTGGTAAAGATCCATCAGACAGTAAGTCATATAGGCCGATCTCACTCACGTCAAATTTATGCAAAATTATGGAAACCATGGTCAAAAATAGACTTGAATATCACCTGGAAAGCAACAACCTGTTAAACAAAACACAAAGCGGTTTTCGGAAAAAAGAAGTACTTTAGACCACATAGCCAGACTCCAACACTCAATCAAAAAGGGTAATGCCAAACACCAATATACATTAGGCATTTTCTTGGATATAGAAAAGGCATTTGACCTTGTATGGCAGGACGGGATTATCACCCAATTAAATAACCTAGGAATTAAGGGCAGGATACAACACTGGATAAAAAAAATTCTTCATGACCGAAACTTCAAAGTTCGTATTGGTAACACCATATCCATGGACCACCAGCTAGATAACGGCAACCCACAGGGCAGCGTCATAAACCCCACCCTTTTTAACATCCTGATTAATGGCCTGGCCAACGAAATTGATACAAAACATCTTGAAATTGAACAATCACTTTTTGCTGACGATGCTGCCATGTGGAAATCTGCTGGCTCGATAAAAAAATTAACAAGTATAATGCAAAAGGTACTAAATACAGTTAGCGACTGGGCCGATAAATGGGGATTCAAATTTTCAGCTGTCAAAACTACCGGTGTGCTATTCTCAAATAAACAAAACACAGACATCACGCTATCACTAGGAGGCCAGAAAATCGAGTTTAAGAATAGTGTCAAATACCTAGGTATGATCTTCGACCGAAAACTCACTTGGAAAGATCACATCGACCAATTAATTATTCGGTGTAACAAGGACCTGAACCTTATGAGGTGCGTATCGGGTACCAACTGGGGGGCCAATAAACATAGCTTAATCAAATTATATCAAACACTCATCAGATCCAAAATAGACTATGGTTCAATCGCCTACCAATCAGCATGCGGTGGCTATTTTTAAGGCCGAGTACTGAATGCTGTCTATTCTTTTTAACTGGGTCTTGCACGCTGATTGGTAGGCGATTGAACCATAGTCTATTTTGGATCTGATGAGTGTTTGATATCCTGGTTTCAAAGGAACTCCTTTATGTAGTCTACAAATAGAAACTAATGATAAACCCTTACATTTAAGACGAGAAGAGCTGTCAATGAAATATGCAGGGAAAACAATAGCCAAGGGCGAAAACCACCCATGCCACAACATTTTTGGCCCAAAAACCGAATACGAATACCTAAAAACGAAATGGGAAAAAAACTCCGCACCACTCGATTACACGATAGAACGATTATTCCAAGAACACGACATTCCTATCTCTTGTATCTCTGACACTGACAAGGTCAATAGACCACCATGGCAACTAATCACACCACACGTGGACACGAATATACATAGCTACATCACCAAACAGGACAACCCAGAGCATATAAGGGTCACTGCCCTCGAATATATTGACACACATTGGAAAAATCGCTTGAAAATATATACAGACGGCTCCAAAAACACAAGTCACAATACAGGTTCTGCATTCGTTATACCAGAACTCGACATTAACGAAGGTTTCAAACTACCAGACAATATATCTGTATACACCACTGAATTAGTCGCCATAATCAAGGCCCTCGAATGGGTGCTTCAGAACCGACCGGTTTCCACCGTTATTCTTAGCGATTCCTTAAGCGGACTGGTCTCTATAGAGAACTCAAATCCGACAGCAGACCTGACCTCATACACGGAATAGAAATTTTATGTACACAAATACGAGAGAATGACATTGACGCCATTTTAGCTTGGATTCCCGCCCACGTGGACGTAGTCCGACACGCAGCCCCTACAAGATATTTTATAATACTGATTTCGATTGAATGTACATTCAATAGAAATCAGTATTATAAAATATCTTGTAGGGACTGCGTGTCGGACTAACGTGGACGTTAGGGGAAATGAAGCCGCCGATAGGACAGCCAAAGACAGCCTCACCAAAACTGCACCTGACGTGCAAATCGGACTAGGAACCAAAGAACTGAATTCTATCATTAAAACCAGAATGGATAGTATTTGGGAAAAGGAACGGAACGAAGAAAACCGAGGTAGATGGCTACATAGTATTCTAGATAAGGGGAAAAGACGGAGTTGTGGATTCCAGCTAGACAGTAAACGTGACGACCGCATCATCACGAGATTAAGACTAGGCAAAACAGGACTAAAATCACACCTCTCTAAGCTAATAAAAAACACATCACCACTATGCATCTCATGCAACAACGAAGAAGAAACGATAGAACATTTATTACTCAAATGCCCAAAACATGACCCCTATCGCCGCACACTGGAAAACGAGCTCAAAAACTTAAATGTCCCTCTGTCGTTGGCTTCTATATTAAATCCTAAACCACCTCTAATAAACAAAGTATACTCCACCTTACTAGCTTACATCAAACCGACTGACTATTACTCTACCATTTAATATTACTAGTATATGGTTACACCAAGCAACCAAAGACCAAATTTAAATAAATGTAGCACGCTTAGAGTCAAAACTATTTTACAGGGGCGGAAATAAGGGTCAGTGATCAGAAATGACTGATCGAATTTGGACACTAACCAATCAAAATGCCATAGCAATAACATAGACAAATTCACTGATCAAATTAAAAGCTCCTAATAATGTGCACCGATCAAATTGTGTTCCCTTAATTATTTCCAACCCTCTTTAACGAATGTTAACCGTCCGGTTTTCTAGCAGAGGCAGAAGACTGGAGGTTTATCAAACATTCACAATCGGCTTTAATTATAATAATATTTTTATTTATATTATTTAGTTACTTATTAACTGATTTACTCATGTACCTAATTAATTATTGCTATTGGTCATGTTTGACTTAGATCACGATAGTGCCTGTCGGTGGCAAAAAATAACACCAGAAAACAAGAAACTACAAACTCTTCTATTCTTTGTAATACAGGCACAGCACACTGAAGACCACAGACGAGTAAGACCAGCCATGAAACAGAACACCGATGACGACAAATATTATTAAACAGCACCAGAAGTGGAGTTTTCATCCACTTCTGACAGCACCGTTAGTGACAACACCCAAGAAACCACCCTGACCTAGCCATTACAGTGGAATCCCAAAACCCACACCTTGACCACGGACAATCAACGGAAACATGAACAGCTTCTACATTCAAACCAAATCGAACAATGCCTACCACAACCACGGACAATTGAAACCATATCCACTGAAGACAACACAGTTCAGATGAACCACACCTGAGATGCCACTGATGTAACGATTGTCCAATGCAAATATGATCCTTTGACTTTCACTAATATAGGATGTAGACCTGCCAACCTGTACCCCAATACACATTCAAAGCAATTGTTACAGGCACAGATTTCTGGAAGAACCCGCCTATGGTTCTCCCAGTTTTTTTCTGGACGGCTTTGTGTGTACAGAGGGGTACAAAGACAAAGGAATCACCCACGCGATTACAATGTACAATGAACACATACCAATATAACCTAATCAAAAATCAACCGATGAACCTGTACATAGACAATTCTTCTATTCTATTTATATCTCCATCCGCCCATTTATTATTATTTACTTATTTATTTATTTATATATTTATTTACTTATTTATTTGTTTATTTGATAATACAGCGCTTGTAAACATCTTTAAAAAACTAAGAAATGTAACGTGTAATTAAACATTGAGCTGATGGGCTGCGAAATCCGTACGGGAAGCGGCCCTTAAACTGCAATTTCAATCAATCGATAGGTACGCATTGACATTTCCCG
>JAVTVY010009519.1:0-44567 GCA_036873755.1 Hanleya hanleyi
GATATGTTGCCTCAACGGTATCCTGGCCTGCCGACGATGATTAGAATAAACGGTTCAGATGGCACTTTCTGAAATGGAGACTTCTGATTGGACAAGAATACATCTAACGGACAGGAACGAATATGAAACATGCAAATGGTGGCCTCTGATTGGATAAGAATCTTCTTGAATTGTAAATATACCCAACACGGCTCCCCCAGCGTGGGTATGATGTAACATTGGGGAAAATAAACTATATGAAAAAAACTTCTTGTTGTTGTTCTCTCATGTGTCATCCTTGTTGTTGTTGCTGTTGTTGTTCTCTCTCTGGTCTATATCATGGCGTTATGTTAGAGTGTTAAGGTGTAACGACGGGCGTTGACGGGCATCACCGCATTTCGAAGAATTAGTGACAATTCCATGAATATCAGAGCTTCTGAGCTATTTCACCAGGGCGTTGAAGCATTAAGAATGGTGTTGGTGGGCGTTGCTACAAGATGACACCTCACACGGTCCATTTGGACCGCGGATGGTCCATCTCTACACCAAACAACATCCTTCACTGCTAAAAAAAGGCCCACTTTCGCTACAACTTGTACTAATGACGTCACCAATGACGTCACAGATGCTATAAATATCCCTGAAATCAGGGTCTATACTCCGAGAGCTACAACATGATACCCCACACGACGCATTCGCAACGCGGATGATCCATCTCTACACCAAATACCTTCCTGCACTGCCCCAAAAGGCTCACTTTCGCTAATACTCCTACTGATGACGTCATCGATGACGTCACAGATGCTTCGAACATGCCTCAATTCGGAATGTACACCCCGAGAGCTACAAAATGACACCTCACACGACGCATTCGGACTAAGGATGGTGCATCTCTACACCAAACTCACCCTCACGCACCCACAAAATGTCCACTTTCGCTACTAGTCGTACCGATGACGTCATCAATGACGTCACAGATGACGCGGACACCCCTCAAATCGGAATGTACACCCCGAGAACTACAAGATGACACCTTCCAGGACGCATTCGAACCGTGAATAGCCCATCTCGACCCCAAATACCTTCATGTACTGCCCGAAAATGGCCACTTTACTTCCTACAACCAACTGCGCATGCGCAGATTAACGCGACATGCATTCAAAAACACACCATTCTGACTCTACCCCACACAAGCTTCACTTTGACACCTCACACGACCCATTCGAACCGTGATTAGCTCATCTCTAACCCAAACACACCCCTACATAGCACCCAAAATGCCTGTTTTCTATACTACGGCCAGACTGCGCATGCGCAGACTATTGAACACGGACGAACCATTAGTGTAGTCAAGTGCTCCTCCACGAGAGCTTCAAAATAAGACCTCACTCGACCCCATTGGACCATGAGTGGCCCACCTAGACTCCAACATGTCCACCCCGTATGGGCCTATACACCCATAGCCATGCAGTATAGGCCTATGGGCCTACCCAGGCCTCGGTGACTTTTTTCAAAAATTTCACCGATTCGCTCCGCAACACTTCCTATCGTGTTCTAAATGACGAGACGAGTAAAACGAGACCCCACAACCCTACCGCAAATGTATAGAAGTGGGTTTCCCAGTAGGATAAACATTGAACCTATACCCCAGTATGGGTCTATATGGGGCTCGGTGACTTTTTTCAAAAATTTCACCGATTCGCACGGGGACACTTCCTATCATGTTCTAAATGACGAGACGAGTAAAACGAGACCCCACAACCCTACCGCAAATGCATAGAAGTACGTTTCCCAGGGGGACAAACATCGGTCCTATACCCTCAGTATGGGACTATATGAGGCTACATCGTACTTTTTCAAAAATTTCACCGATTCGCACGGGGACACTTCCTATCATGTTCTAAATGACGAGACGAGTAAAACGCGACCCCACAACCCTACCGCAAATGCATAGAAGTACGTTTCCCAGGGGACAAACATCGGTCCTATACCCTCAGTATAGGACTATATGAGGCTATATCGTACTTTTTCAAAAATTTCACCGATTCGCACGGGGACACTTCCTATCATGTTCTAAATGACGAGACGAGCAAAACGAGACCCCACAACCCTACCGCAAATGTATAGAAGTACGTTTCCCAGGGGGACAAACATTGATCCTATACCCTCAGTATGGGACTATATGAGGCTATATCGTACTTTTTCAAAAAATTTCACCGATTCGCACGGGGACACTTCCTATCATGTTCTAAATGACGAGACGAGTAAAACGAGACCCCACAACCCTACCGCAAATGTATAGAAGTACGTTTCCCAGGGGGACAAACATTGATCCTATACCCTCAGTATGGGACTATATGGGGTTCGGTGACTTTTTTCAAAAATTTCACCGATTCGCACGGGGACACTTCCTATCATGTTCTAAATGACGAGACGAGTAAAACGAGACCTCACAACCCTACCGCAAATGTATAGAAGTACGTTCCCAGGATGGTCCTATACCTCCCATACCCCATATAGGCATTTTCCCGTAATTTAGGATAAAGTCCGTATTCCGTATTTTTTCAGGAAAATTTTTACATACACCCACCCTGGAACTAGGGAAAGATAACTCTGTTGATAGACAAGCCCCGTTAAGCCCGGCGACCTATATACCCCTCATACCCCATATAGGCATTTTCCCAGGTTTTTTGATAAAGTCCGTGTTCCGTATTTTTTTTTTCAGGAAAAATTTTACATGCACCCACCCAGCCATCAAATACCCCTTCACCTAGGCTTCACGTTGATACCTCACTCGACCCCATTCGACCATTAGGGGCTCCCCTAGATGCCAAAACGTCTATTTTCATACCCTTGGGCCACCGCGCATGCGCAGAATGACCCTAATTCAACCCCACACCCAGTCCATCAGATGCCCCTTCATGAATGCTTCACTTTGATACCTCACTCGATCCCATTGGACCATTAGGGGCTCCCCTAGCTCCAAAAAGGCTATTTTTATGCCCTTGGGCCACCGCGCATGCGCAGAAGGCCGATATGTCAACCCAACACCCAGTCCATCAGATGCCCCTTCACGAATGCTTCACTTTGATACCTCACTCGACCCCATTGGACCATTAGGGGCTCCCCTAGCTCCAAAACGTCTATTTCCATACCCTTGGGGTCACCGCGCATGCGCAGAATGCCGATATTTCAACCCCACGCCCAGTCCATCAGATGCCCCTTCACGAATGCTTCACTTTGATACCTCATACGACTCCATTGGCCCATTAGGGACTCCCCTAGCTCCAAAACCGCTATTTCCATACCCTTGGGCCACCGCGCATGCGCAGAATGCCGATATTTCAACCCCACACCCAGCCCATCAGATGCCCCTTCACGAATGCTTCACATCGATACCTCACTCGACCCCATTGGTCCATTAGGGGCTTCCCTAGCTCCAAAACGTCTATTTCCATACCCTTGGGCCTCCGCGCATGCGCAGAATGCCGATAGTTCAACCCCGCGCCCAGCCCATCAGATGCCCCTTCACAATTGCTTCACTTTGATACCTCACTCGACCCCATCGGTCAACTAGGGGCTCCCCTAGTTCCAAAAAGGCTATTTTCATACCCTTCGGCCACCGCGCATGCGCAGAATGACGATATTTCAACCCCACACCCAGCCCATCAAATGCCCCTTCACCTAAGCTTCACTTTGATACCTCACTCGATCCCATCGGTCCACTAGCGGTGCCTACAGATTGCCGAACACTTCTACGAAAACACACGGGTTTGGGACTACTTTCGGTCCGCGGAGGCAGACCGCATCACCGCCAGACCGCATCACCGCGGAGAAATACATGCCCCCAAGGTCACGCCCCATTCACCCCAACCGGAAGTGACGTGATACCTGCGCACAACACACCCCCCAATACCCCCCCAATACCGCCACAAAACCTCCCCAGTGGGGGGTTTCGCGCATGCGCAGTGGGGGGTTGTGCCCTCGAAAGACTCTTTACATACTACTGAGGACCAATCTATCCGCAGTGTTCTCTGGTTTCTTTGACTGGAAGGATGGAGGATTTATCTCCCCTGAAACAGTTGAAACACTTACGGATGGGAATGTATGAAGGCCAAATGTTCAAATAATCAGAAACTCATAGTTATTGAATCGAAAACCTAAGTTTTCAAACAGAAAACTTAAGTTATCAAAGAGAAAACCATGGTTTTCGAATCGAAAACTTAAGTTTACGGTCGAAAACCTAGGTTATCTACTACATAACCCCGAGTTTCTCTTTTCCTAACCTCGAGTTTCTATTTCTCAACACCGAAAATCACAGTTGTCACTAGAAAACTTAAGTTATCGAACCGAAAACCTAGGTTTTCGAATTGATAACTTAAGTTTACGGTCGAAAACCTAGGTTATCTAGCAGACAACCCCGAGTTTCTCTTTCAATTTCGAGTTTCTCTTTTGTTTTTGGACATTCGTGTAGAACCTAGGTTTTCGAATTGATGGTTGTCGTGAAGCGAAACTCGACTTTCTAACTAAGAGTTTCAATATCCGGGTACTCTGGGTTTCGCGCCTTTTCCGAACGTTGATCAAACAGAAATGCAGAGAGAACCACGTGGCGAAATTAATTATACGGAATCAAACTGCTCACACAGATAAGTGAAATAACATTCATTGCTGTTGACCCAGAGACAGCATGTGTGTCACCGAAGTATTTGCCAAAGTAGCCATCGGCATATCACTAAATGTGCTTTGCTGGTGTGAATTACATTGACCTGTCTGATGTCGGTCAGTCAGCTTGACCGGATAGCTGAATTACAACTAGATTATTTCCCCCAATTCAGTCTGCAGCATATATATAGCTATTAAACTGATTAAAGGCCTAGTTCTGAGTACCAATACCCAGTCTATGATAATGCTTGTATAACCTATGGTCGGGCATACAGGATAGTCTTCATTAAATAAATAATCTCAGTTATCCTTTTGTTGAATACATGTTGATTGTGTGGTTCTGTCTCACGTTTTGATGAGTCAACATGCCATAGTACCCGGATATCGAAACTCGAAGTTAGTTAGTCGCGTTTCACTTTACGACAATCGCAAATTCGAAAACCTAAGTTGTCGATTGATGACTTAAGTTTTGTGGACGATCGAGTGTCCAAAATATTAGAGAAACTCGAGGTTGAAAGAGAAACTCGGGTTTGTGTGCTAGATAACCTAGGTTTTCGACCGCTAACTTAAGTTTTCGATTCGAAAACCTAGGTCTTCGGTTCGATAACTTAAGTTATCCCTAGATAACTGTGCTTTTCGATGTTGAGAAACAGAAACTCGAGGTAAGGAAAAAGAAAACTCAGGGTTGTCTGGTAGATAACCTAGGTTTTCGACCGTAAACTTAAGTTATCGAATTGAAAACCTAGGTTTTCGATTCGGTAACTTAAGTAATCTATTAGAAAACTTAGGTTTTCGGTTCGATAACTGAGAGTTTCACATTATTTGGACATTTGGCCTTCCATAGGAATGAATCCATCAGCACATATAGACCCAGGTTCTCTCCCCTTCCCCAGACTGTAAGTCTCCGAAAATGTCACTCTAACCTCAAGCTGTTTCCAGGAAATGCCATAATCTGTTTCTCTGCAACGCGTATTTACCGTTACTATATCTAAACTATAACCTAGTTAATGAACTCGTCCGAGGCCAGTAGACGAGGGCAAAATAACAGGTTTTAATATTTCATGCAAGTGCGGATTTTCACTGAAACTGAAACTCAAGAGAAAATCATGCAAACTGCAGGTAAGTGCGTGATTTGATCGATATAAGTAGCTGAGAATGTGCAGAGAAGTGCGACCACACGTTTGTCCCCTGTATATCGTGCTTTTTTCAGTAGTACTATCGATGAAATGGCCCGCTACGCGGGTATGTAGGTCACGATATAATTCATATGTACGAATAACGATCATCTATTTAATATTTTACAATTTTGAAACTACAAGAAGGACAAGGATAAAAAGTTCTATAAATTTCAGGCTTTACTTTATAATGCCCTCGCAAAGTAGTGGTTTATTAATCATTAATGCCGGAAAAAAATAAAGCACCGGTATGTAGTTTACAAGAGGGTATATATATTCCTATATCCTATATAGTATATAGAATAGACTAGAAATAAGGATTCCCTCCGTCGCCGGACACAAATTCCAAAACACACCCACCTCGCTAAGTTTGGTATGTTACTAATCATGCTAATACTGGTACTATATTCTTACGCCATTCAGCGAAGATTTTGTGAGATTCCATCTTTCATTCAATGTAGGCTAATGCATGTTCGTATATATATATACCCGGGGTATACTACATATACACCGGTGATGTTTATTTCTTTATTTTTCTAGAATATTTGATTAATAAACTAGTAATTTGCGAGTGCCTTATCCTGTCATTGAGAAAACGTTTATCGTGTCCAACATCTGCTGTAAGTAGAAAACGGATTTCTCAGTAGTGCTGGTTTCCCGACTGTTGTGGTAAGTTCAAATTTCAACGAGTAATCAGTGACTGATTGTCGCCCACAGAAGAAATGACAAGGCTAAAACCTCCTGTGTGTGACCCAGTTAACACCGATAGCTAAGGCACTCGAAACTTTACGATTTATTATTCTCATATTATGGGGAATAGAACACTCTAACGGTGTGTATAAAACACCGGGTATATGCCTGTACTCTATTATAGCATGGAGTGTATGGTGCATTATGCAGTAGTATTACATTCTTAATTTTTTCTTGCATAATAAATCATCAGTTAGACAGGTAGGCAAATATGAATGTTCTTCAGTGGGCCTAAATGACCTCATTATTCTCACATATAGACCCAGGTTGTCTCCCTTTCCCCAGACTGAAAGTCTAGCCTCAAGCTGTTTCCAGGAAAAGCCATAATCTGTTTCTCTCCAACGCGTATTTACCGTTACTATACATCTAAACTATAACCTAGTTAATGAACTCGTCCTAGGCCAGTAGACGAGGGCAAAATAACAGGTTTTAATATTTCACGCAAGTGTGGATTTTCATCTGAAACTGAAACTCAAGAGAAAATCATGCAAACTGCAGGTAAGTGCGTAGCTAAGATTGATAGCGTCTCCCTTCCCTCAACGCTATGCCGACGACAAATACATTTCCCTGGTGGTAACTCTTACATCTCCATGGCGCACTTGTTATTACCTTTGCGCTCTATTTGACCTTCATTAACTTGAGAAAATGGGCCGCCATGAATAAAAATATCATAATCGATGTTGTGGTCATCATCCCCTGTATTATGACGAAAATGCCCATCTTCTTGACCCTCGATTTCAGGTGATTTTGAGGCTCCATAGGGATAATTTTAACGTCTGTAATTAATATATGACCGACGAAGGGCCATTTAGTCTGCCATTTCTGTATTTTTATTCATGGCGGCCCATTTTCTCAAGTTAATGAACGTCCAATAGGGCGCAAAGGTAATAATAAGTGCGCCATGGGAATGTTCGAGTTACCACCAGGGAAATGCATTTGCCGTCGGCATAGCGTTGAGGGAAGGGAGACGCTATGAATCTTAGCTAGTAAGTGCGTAATTTGGCCGATAGAAGTAGTTGAGAATGTGCAGTGAAGTGCGACCACACGTTTGTCCCCTGTATATCGTGCTTTTTTCAGTAGTACTATCGATGAAATAGCCCGCGTAGCGGGCATGTAGGTCACGATATAATTCATATGTACGAATAACGATCATCTATTTAATATTTTACAATTTTGAAACTACAGGAAGGACAAGGATAAAAAGTTCAATAAATTTCAGGCTTTACTTGTGGAATACATTTCCATCTCTCTACATGCTTTGCGGATTGAAGTAAATAGAAGGAAGATGTTATAAATTATAGAAACACTTCAGGGTGCTATTTCAATGTAATCCACACCTTGGCCAGCCAATGTGGATATATATGATTAACTCAACAATGCGGATATTAATGATTTGAACGTTTATATATCCCTATTCATGGAATTGGGCGTCTGCTGAGCACACCCTGCTGGGTGTGGTCAGTGGGGGGGGGGGGGCTCTGAGAAGGGTACCCCAATATTAAGTTAGATCAGCTCATCAGCTAACCACTTGAAACTTATGGCAAAATGTTCAGCATAACCCCATGTATCATGAATGACCATTGTCAGAAATTTTCTTTGGTGGGGTGTGTCCAAAAGACTAAATAACCGGTGCCCCAAAACTGAAGTAGATCAACTCATGAGCTAACCCAATGAAACCTTAGAATAACCTCATGTATCATACATGACCACTGCCAGACATTTTCTGTGGTAGGGTGTGTCCCGCCAGACTAAAATGACCGGTACCTCAAAATACCCCCCTCAATTTTGCTAGATAAACTCTTTGGATATCATAGGTATTGTATAGCATTACTTGATGAATGCTGGAGAAGAAGCTCTTTGAGTAAGCGGATGAAACATTTCCAAGCCAAATAGTAAAACATTAGATTTCTAGACTTATCCATTTTGCCACATGTTCTGTAGTAGGGTACCTCAACAGTGACAGAGTAATTGATATAATCAGAAAAGTAGTGTATAAAAGCTAAATCTGGTCTTATAAATTTCGGCGTTCCATGTTATAGCTAAACGAGAAAATGAGCAAATGTGGATTATGTTACAGGTGTAGGGAAAAAATGGTGGCGCTAATGTTAAAGGTATAGGGAAATCTGGAGGAATATGGGCAACGTTATAGTTATAGGGAATATGTGGGTGGATATGAGGAATGCAATGCGGGTGGATGACGCCACATCCATGCAGTCAGGGACTAGTGGAGGGGTGTTGGAATGGACGTTTTGGGCTCGAAGCGGGCCATCCTTTAGAATGGATCGTGTGAGGTATCAGCTTGAAGTGCACCTTCAGGCGAGGCGATGGGTGATTAGGTCACGTGACTGGGTGAGGCGGATGTAAAATAAGGATTTTCAGGGGGAAAGGCGGAAAAACGGACTGGGCCGGCCGTTAACTGGGTTGTGGTGGACCCATACTAGGCCTACGGGGTCGGGGAGGGTGTAGTCTTGGAGCGCTTGGTGTGTAGAGGACGCTTGGGGTGGTTTGGATGGGCAGTGACGTCAGTCAAGGAACAGTAGCGAAAGTGGACATTTTGGAGGTGTGCAGCGGCATATTTGAGCGATGAATTGGCTATATCTCATCCAAATATGGCGTGTAGTGTCTCATCTTCAAGCTGTCGTAGGGTAGACCACGATTTTGGGATGTCATGTCGTCTGTGACGTCATCAGTAGGAGAAGTATCGAAAACGGGCATTTTGGGGATGCGCAGTTAGTGTTTGGGGTAGAGATGGACCATCTTCAGCCCAAATTGGCCGTGTCATCTTGAAGCTCTCGTAGAATACGACTCGGTGATGTCCATGTGACCATGACGTCATCAATAGTGGACAAAGTGCAGCGCCGCTCGGGTGATCCAGACATGCTTTCACCCAAATACACTAACCCATGGGAGCGACTCATTAACCTTGAAGATGTATGTCTGCTCTGAATACCTGAACTCAGGCGTACTGGTGATGTGGGTAGGGCATGAGAGTAGAATGATAGAGTTACCTCCCCCTCCTAGGTACAAAGTGTTTGTGTGAGTGAGCGAGTGAGTGCGCAACGCCCGTCTTAACGCAGTGACGCCCTAACGCTGGTGAGTGAGTGAGTGAGTGAGAGGGAGTGGTCATATAAGGTCGTTTGTAAAGCATTAGCCTCAGTCTGTAACCACCCTCTGATGTCTCGCTGCATGTATATCTATGCATGGGGATGTCTCTAGGGAATTTCCCTTCTAACCCAGAAGCTATCGGGAATTTTCTGGGGAAAACCCTGTTTTATAGGTCATCGCTCTATGTCAGGAAGAATTTTTCGGGGGTTTTGCTGGAAAAACCCCTGTTTTACTTATAGATTATTACGTCGTCGCTCTACGCCGTTAACTATAATGCAGCTTTATAGATCGCGAAGAACTGGATTAATTCATGACTTTATGGCTCCTCCAATCAGAATATTCACTTCAAGTGAAGGCCGGCGATTCGCTCGCTTTCCCACCAATGCATAGACGAGTAAGTTGATGAATCTCGCTGCTGTTAGGTGGCTAGTCTCATTGGCTAATTTCCTTCACCGTCAATCCACAGATCCGTAAACTCCCCGCGCTTCAACGCCCTGGTGAAATAGCCCAGGAGCGCTGGTGGGTCTAGATATCCCATGGAATTTACACTAATTCATCGAAATGAGTAGTGATACATACGTAGTGAGACCAGTCGTATTGGGTGATAGTGACACACATGAAAATTGGTTGGCATTTCAGCTAGGCTGACGGATCTGACGCTTGCTAGCTTCTTTGCAATCGCCGATTCGCATTTTGAAACGGCATCACACGTCCTTGTGTAGATTGTGAAGAACCAAAATATAGTACCTGGTCAAGATCGTCAAACGACGAGTTTGTTTTAGTTCTCGTCGATTTCCATTTATTTACAGAAAAAAATAGCATATGAATAAGTCTAAGAATAACACCAGTTTAAGATGCTGCTCTCCGTTATCTCTATCAGATCCAGCGTCCAACAATTAACACACAGGGTGATATATTTGATGCAAACCCGAGCATTGCTTCCATAAGTAATATTTCAGTTTGGCACATATATACGCGTTTCAACGGAGGCCTAATCCTCGACCAACCACGCCACGTCCTTAGCGAGGCAAAGAGCTGAATATCACATGTATCCTCTTTCAGCAATAATCAAAGTACAGACTTGATGAAATATTTGTGAGCAGCAGAAATGGACAGCATGGATATGCCGGAACCCCTTTGTCTGGTAGAAAACACAGAGAACGATGGTCTTGTTGTTCGGGCAGACACAGTGGAGATTGTATCAAAGATAACCCAACCCATCGTGGTCGTGGCTATCGTCGGGCCTTACCGTACGGGGAAGTCCTTCCTTTTGAACAGACTGATGGGTAAAAATAAAGGTATGTATATGAGAAGAAGCAGTCCAAGCTTCTACTTCGTAATTTGCCTCGAGTCGCTGGTGTCTGTTAAACTTCTAATCAATGAACCTGCTTATTCGACTTCTTTGATTAGAATGGTATTTATAACCTCGGTATATGTGGCAAGCCGTTTTGGTATTTATTCAGTTATTTTTTACCTCCGTCGATCAGACGGAGGTCTAGGAGCGCAACGTGAAATCTCCCGCCAAATAATTGTCATATGGGGAACCCACGACTCATAGTATTTCCAATAGGGATCGTCATGGTTCCCGACGAAATCTTGAATTTTCTTTGGACACAAATGAATGCTTACGTCACAAAAGGTGTGTATCCTTTGCAGCGCTTCCACCGGGTCTCTTTATTCGAGGGTACTAAATTCGCGCGTGTACAGTATAGCTTCGCGCTGGTACAGATTGCCGGTTTTCGACGAAGACAAACCTGCGCTTTCATAAAGAGTAAATTTTCACGAAAGAAAAACTCGCATTCCAGATAGTATAATTGGAAACTTCCTCGAGAATCTCTGAATCGGCAAAAAGATAAAGGACGAGTGTCATTCACCAGGATGCGAGTCGGAAGTGAGAAGTCAAATTCAAAGTCAGAGGTCAAAAACGTAAAACTCCGAAGAACTCTCTCGGCTTTTTCTTTTCTTTTTTTTTAGTTGGGGGGTGAGGGTTGGGGAGATAGCGACTGAAAAAATATATCTTCCCATGCTTCAATCGTTATCTGTGAATCCGATCAACAACCTAGCCGGATAATCTGTCAAAAATTATCCGTCGTCTAGGTAAGGTTGAAGGGTCATCGGAAGCTCGAACTGTGATACAGGCAAAAACTGTTGTTGTTGTAGTCTGGAAAAAATAACTCTGCCTCACGAGGCGCTCTCTCGGCTTTTTCTTTTCCTTTTGTTTGAAGATTGGGGGGGGGGGGGAGATAGCGACTGAAAATATATATCTTCCCATGATACTTCAATCGTGCGCTCATGAATTCCACGGAAAAGCGGACATTGCTAAACAGCCCTTTTTCGCATAAAATTCACTCCACATTCTGTCGTAGACCCTATATTAGCATGCTGTTTGTTCTATTCGCTTCCTATGATCCCCGGGAACAAGCCAATAATAGAGAAGATGTGTTTTAATAGCGAAATATTTTTCCCGCAATTTTTTAACATGAAGAACTCGGGAAATTCTAAATTGTCAAAGAAGAAAAATTGCACTTTACTGAAAACTATACTATTTTGAAACATCTGCAGAAAAGATATGCATGTGGCGGGAGCTGTATACCTTAGTAAAAATAAGAGGTCAGAGTTTTAATTTTCTAAGTAGAAGAGATAAATTCACTCTAGGAATATTTTTTTGAAGAAAATGTGTAATTAATAAAGCACTTTTACCGATAAGATTTAAAAAGCGCACTCGTGATTCCATCACGATTTTTTGTCGATTCCTTCACGGACTAGATTTAACCCCTGGGATGATCCAGTCGCGTTTTTCTCACGATGAAAAAAATCTTATCATCCTTGGGTACTGTATGTTAGTAAGAGATGTCATATAAGAATAGTCAGATTGAAACAGAGCAGCAAAAAAATAGACAAGCAACACTAGTCAAGAGTCATGTCCGTTTCAGGTGATTCCGTCACGAACATTTCGAAGCATGATTTACTGAAAATGCTGGATCATCTGTAGATTTTTCATGGATCCGTAAACAGATGTCATATAGAATAGCAAACTAAACTTGAAACTACATGGGTATGACCACGGAACTTCCGAGTACATGACTTTGAATAAAGAAAAAGTCTTCCCAACGGTGAATCCGTCACGGTGGAATTCATGATCTGTGAATCCGATCAACAACCTAGCCGGACAATCTGTCAAAAATTATCCGTCGTCTGGGTAAGGTTGAAGGGTAATCGGAAGCTCGGACTGTGATACAGGCAAAAACTGTTGTTGTTGTAGTCTAGAAAAATAACTGGCGTGCACTCTATGGAGAAGGGCCTCGTGAGGCATAAAGTGCAATTTTTTGTTGTTGTTTATCTGCAAATCCGCTCAACTCGATGGGGTTCTTTCACTTGTTCTCACAGTTGCCTGGCCTGTGTGATATTGGGTGGTCGAAGTCTACGTATAGATTTTTTTCAATAAATTATGGAAATTAATATCAACATATATTTTTTTAAATAGATTTTTTTATAAGTGTATTTCTCTTTCATCTTTGGCTCAATTAAAGTCATTCTTTAAAATGTGAAGCCGAGTTAATACAGCTTTTAATTATCTACCAAACCCTGTCCTCTATGACATAGAATAAAAGAGAAGTTGGGAATAGAACCGCTCAACACAGTCATTTCTAAACATCAAGTTGTACATAAGTATTTTTACTTACTCTGTACAAGCTGAGGGCATTTTTGTGGCTTTTGAAAATTTTGAGATTTTTGCGAGTCTGTCCATATTTAACTAAGCGATGTCCAAGCGAGCTAATGTACGCGCGTTATATTCATATCAAGTATGGTGCGGCTTGTGTTCAATGAGGCTTGGAATGTTTATACAATTAATTTTCTTCTCACTGTTACACAATAAATATTTGCTGCGTGGAATCCAGTCATTTGTTCCATATGGGCAATATTCTCATCAGCCATCACCATTCAATGTGAATGTGATACATGTACAAGTCCATGGTCATTGATACAGTAAGGTGAAGGCGAAGGTGACCTGTAACACCAGTATACAAAACTATACCAAGCGCATTGAATCCTCATCATATGATGTTGAGACAGATCAGAACGAAGTGTCGGTAAAATGAGGTGTGTTTTGAAGAGCATTCTCTCATCAATGATGATGCTATACTGTACACATACAAAATATGAAGTGTTGCTGTATTGGGCCCATAGCACAAAATCACAAGCAAGTTGGTACAACTAGGCACACAGGGTCTCATTTCTGTCGCTAACGTGTTGATTTGGGTGAGGGGATCCTCTCATGGGGAGGTGTGGGTGGGATGGGGCCTAATGTCTCAAGCACTTTTCCAGGTTTTCCATCAATATACTCTATTCCACACCCCAATATTTCAAGCACGTCAAATGAAACAAAAATTATTTGCTGAGAATGTGACTTTCACGTCCCTGTCTGGACATGCTAGTGAGGAACCCTCAATCCCAGATTAATTACCATTGATGAAGCTAACGTCCAACAAATGCAAAATTGAGCTTGGCATCCGGCCGTATGTTATTCAGTGATGTATTACGCTACGGACCCTGTTGCCTCGACGGAGGTCTTTGCGCTCATCCAGCGCTTGTTTATATAAAAAATTCTATTTCTGATATCACGAATTCTTTTTTTCGATATCGAAAATTCTTTTTTGATATCAAAAATTCTATTTTGATATCAAAAATTCTATTTTGATATCAAATATTCTTTCTTTTTCAAAATAATTTTTTATATTAACGAGAGATCCTGAAGGATCTTGGCGCCCACCATTGTCCGATAATTGTAAGCTAATGACAACAGGATCTTTTTGTCCCTTGTTACTAAGACGATTGAGTTGTAATTTTGTTTACAGAATTTCGAATCTGAGCGAAAAAGATCGAAAAAGGGACACTGGAAAACACCAAGATATAATCTTTCTAAGTTTCACGAGTTTCAAGATTTCTAGAAACTGTACTTATGTCGGTTGTTATAGTACAAGAGAAATGAGCAAAGTTAGTATAAAAGTGAATGTACATGTACGGAGGATCCTTCGTCTTCATTTTGTAGTATTTTTTTTTTTTTTTTTTTTTTTTGCACGTGTCATCATTGGGTACTGGAAGCGAAGAAAAATCTTTTTGACATTTTGGCATACTTAAGATTTTATAATTAGGAACGAATGCTAATTCTGTTCGGTTTACTGGACTAGTTTGAGATATCTCTTTTAAGATACCGTGCTCGAAAATAGTAAGATGGTACAATATTTAATACTGAAGGGATCCGGTCCGCGCAGTACTGTTGAAACTTCGAATTTGAAAGTGTCTGAATCCTGATTATCTCCCTTGGATCGAAACATGCAGTAGTCTACAGTTGTCGAGTTGTGACATTGTGTCACAAGAGGGACGTCCCTTCATGTAGCTGACCCGCCGGCAGATGAAAGGGTGGGGCAATTCACTTGCAACTGCATGGACTAAAGAAAACTGATTTAAAATTTGAAGAAATACATTTTAATTCCAAATTATTTGAACTCCTTGATATGGAAGGTGAAGATATGGATATTCTCTATAGTCAATATATAGAATATGCCCCACCGTTTGATCCGTCGACTCTTGTGATGCAACAACTGTCACAACTCGGGAATACCGTATTAATTGGATTTTCGAATCGGACCAGAAAGGCATCTTGCACAACTAGGCCCCATCTTGCACATCTTGCACAAGTGGGCCACAAGGGGAATCTGTGTACCAAATTTGAGGAAGATCCATGCAGTACTTCTTGAGCAATCACGATAAAGTTTCATTGGGAAATCCAAGATGGGCGCCTGGTGGCCATACTGGATTTTCGAATCCGACCAGAAAAGGTATCTTGCACAACTAGGCGACACGGGGAACCTGTGTACCAAATTTGACAAAGATCCATGTAGTAGTTCCTGAGAAATCGCAGTAGGCCTGATGGACATATTGGATTTTGGAATCGGACTTGAAAAGGTATGTTGCACAACTGGACCACAAGGGCAACCTGTCTACCAAATTTGAGAAAGATCCAGGCAATACTTCCTGAGAAATCACTATAACAAAGTTTCATGGGGAAATCTCAGATGGCCGCCTGGTGGCCATATTGGATTTTCAATTGAACCGAAAAAGGTATCTTGCACAAATAGATCATAAGGTGAACCTGTGTACCAAATTTCAGAAAGATCCATGCAGTAGTTCCTGAGAAATCGCGGTAACAAGGTTTCATGGGGAAATCCAAGATGGCTGCCTGGTGGCCATATTGGATTTTCGAATCGGACCAGAAAGGGTTTCTTGCACAACTAGACCCCAAGGGGAACCTGTGTACCAAATTTGAAAAAGAGCCATATTGGATTTTCGAATCGGACCAGAAAGGGTTTCTTACACAACTAGATCATGAGGTGAACCTGTGTACCAAATTTGAGAAAGATCCATGCAGTACTTCCTGAGAAATCGCGGTAACAAGGTTTCACGGGGAAATCCAAGATGGCTGCCTGGTGGCCATATTGGATTTTCGAATCGGACCAGAAAAGGTTTCTTGCACAACTAGACCCCAAGGGGAACCTGTGTACCAAATTTGAAAAAGATCCATGCAGTAGTTCCTGAGAAATCGCGGTAACAAGGTTTCATGGGGAAATCCAAGATGGCTGCCTGGTGGCCATTTTGGATTTTCAAATCGGACCAGAAAAGGTTTCTTGCACAACTAGACCCCTAGGGGAACCTGTGTATCAAATTTGAAAAGGATCCATGCAGTAGTTCCTGAGAAATCGCGGTAACAAGGTTTCATGGGGAAATCCAAGATGGCTGCCTGGTGGCCATATTGGATTTTCGAATCGGACCAGAAAGGGTTTCTTGCACAACTAGATCATAAGGTGAACCTGTGTACCAAATTTGAGAAAGTTCCGTGCAGTACTTCCTGAGAAATCGCGGTAACAAGGTTTCATGGGGAAATCCAAGATGGCTGCCTGGTGGCCATATTGGATTTTCGAATCGGACCAGAAAGGGTTTCTTGCACAACTAGACCCCAAGGGGGACCTGTGTACCAAATTTGAAAAAGAGCCATATTGGATTTTCGAATCGGACAGAAAGGGTTTCTTACACAACTAGATCATGAGGTGAACCTGTGTACCAAATTTGAGAAAGATCCATGCAGTACTTCCTGAGAAATCGCGGTAACAAGGTTTCACGGGGAAATCCAAGATGGCTGCCTGGTGGCCATATTGGATTTTCGAATCGGACCAGGAAAGGTTTCTTGCACAACTAGACCCCAAGGGGAACCTGTGTACCAAATTTGAAAAAGATCCATGCAGTAGTTCCTGAGAAATCGCGGTAACAAGGTTTCACGGGGAAATCCAAGATGGCTGCCTGGTTGCCATTTTGGATTTTCAGATCGGACCAGAAAAGGTTTCTTGCACAACTAGACCCCTAGGGGAACCTGTGTATCAAATTTGAAAAAGATCCATGCAGTAGTTCCTGAGAAATCGCGGTAACAAGGTTTCATGGGGGAAATCCAAGATGGCTGCCTGGTGGCCATATTGGATTTTCGAATCGGACCAGAAAGGGTTTCCTACACAACTAGATCATGAGGTGAACCTGTGTACCAAATTTGAGAAAGATCCATGCAGTACTTCCTGAGAAATCGCGGTAACAAGGTTTCATGGGGAAATCCAAGATGGCTGCCTAGTGGCCATATTGGATTTTCGAATCGGAACAGAAAGGGTTTCTTGCACAACTAGACCCGAAGGGGAACCTGTGTACCAAATTTGAAAAAGATCCATGCAGTAGTTCCTGAGAAATGGCGGTAACAAGAATTGTTTACGGCCGGACTGACGACGGACGACGGACGGACGAACGGACGACGGACCACGGACGAAAAGTGATTTGAACAGCCCACCATCTGGTGATGGTGGGCTAAAAATAAACTAATAAATACCAAAACGGCGCACATGGATTTTTGCTATCAAAAATAAACGAATAAAAACCGAAACGACTTGCCATACGTATAGGGGTGTAACCCACTCACCGTTGACCGCTGTTTGACACCTCTTCGGTGTCTGTGAGTGAATTGCTCCATCAACAACTACACCAAGTTTGCGTTAAACCTCTAAATTCCAATTTCATGAAATTCAGATTCGTCCGCTGGAAAATGTTTTAGATTACACATCTGAAAAATATAGACTTTATTTTTGGGATATTACCAATTTTAATGAAATGGAGATGTAGAGAGAACGATGCAGGAGATATTCCGATTTTATATAAGTATTTTATATTGAGTGTGTCTTTCAAAGGCAACATGGCTTGGAGTCCCATCACTCCACGATGTGATTTTTCTGCTTGCCTGTATGAGCTTGGTGGCTCTTGACCTCGATGCTTGATGTATGTCATTGTTTGCTATGTGTATTAATTTACATGTAATAATGTGGGCCGCATCATTAGTTGGCGTTCTGTACAACACCTTCACTGAAAGTCCAATTTTCCGAGAAGGGAGATGGTTCAGGGAGATAGAGCGTTAGTCCTGCGTGGTCAAGCAACTGATGCCATAGGCAGAGTCACACCAAATGTTGTGTGTTTGAATTTGTCTGTACGCATTGTCAGTATCATCTATGTTTTGAAGGATTTGCCCTGGGGAGTACCGTTCAGTCCGAAACAAAAGGTATCTGGATCTGCTGCCGTCCTCATCCTTATAAACGAGACCATTGTTTGATTCTGCTGGACACAGAGGGCCTGGGAGACGTTGAAAAGGTATGTAGACACTGTTAATGTCCAAACGCCCGTTAATGTCCAAATTGGACATTAACACGCAACGAGTGCGTGTTAATGTCCCACGTAGGACAATAAGACGCCAGCATGAATGTTATCGTCCAAACTTTGGACATTAGCGGTCGATATGTATCACTTCGACTGTTATTGTCCTAAAACAGTCCCGCCTCTGTTCCAAAATTTCATTGAGACCATTTAGCGCGCGCCTACAAGAAATGTGTTGATCGCGCGTCGTTTTGAAGAACGAGAATCGATATGACCACAAGATATTGAATTAGTGAAAAAACGAACTACGGACTATGAACTTTTAATGAGCACAAGAAAGCATTGAAAAAACACCAAGACACAGCGAAATCGCTTTGCGAGACTACAACCTGTGTTAACACATCCATCTTGCACTACGAGGAATCGATATGACCACAGATATAGAATTAGTGAAAAAACGAACTACGGACTACGGAGTATGGACTGTTAATGAACACAAGAAAACATTTAAAAACACCAAGACAGGGCGAAATCGCTTTGTGAGACTACAGCCCATGTTCATATATCCATCTTACACTGCGAGGAATCGATATGACCACAAGATATTGAATTAGTAAAAAACGAACTACGGACTATGGACTGTTAGGACATTAAGACGCAACTTGTACATATTGAAAAAAAATCAGTTGCAGGTCGACCGCTAATGTCCAAATTTGCCCTAGGACAATAAGAGGCGGTTAATGTCCAAACTTAGGACATTAACACGCACTCGCTGCGGGTTAATGTCCAATTTGGACATTAACGGGCGTTTGGACATTAACAGTGTCTACAAAGGTATCTATGATATATTAAGCCGCAAAGTCTCGATTGGAATTTCCATGCTGTATCGAAATATATTACGGACCCTTAACATTTATGGCGGGTGGTTGGGCTGGCATTCCTGTTGCTTCAAAGCATTTTGCTGAGAAGCAACAGGAACTTGATGATGTCTAGCACTGTAATATCACTTGTCTTTACTGCACCATGTAAACGCCCTGTCTGTGTCTTGTGCGCTGTCCTCAGTGTTTTATAGGGTGGATGGAGGGTGTCTGGTTCCATGCTGCTTCAAAGATTCTTCTTTGAAGTGGCAGGAACACAACTGGGCTGGGTGGGGTTAGTTGGTTCGTCGCTATATAGCTGAAATATTGTTGAAAGCGACGTTAAGTTCTATTCACTCACTTACCATAACCTTCATGAATGGTGATAAATAAATATCTACGAGTGAAATTTGCATTGTAATTATCGAAAAAATATCCGAACTAGGTTGCATATGAAGCTGCTACATGGTTCAGATATCAATCAATCGTTCTATAAACAACACCGCTTGGGGATGTTCCGCGCTGTGGAATGTCTGATTCTTTGAACTTAAAGTCTCCTTGAAATTTGAATGCAAGCCATCCCGGTAGTCATTTGTTTACCCATTAGATCTACAGGCATGAGGCTAATCTTGGGAAACGATGATATCCATTTTGAAACGACTTTCGGCAGCCGCATGTACTCCAGGTATTCCGGAAAATAAAGTAATTCGGCAAATAAGTAATTCCGTAATGGACAACACGTGGATTGTGCCAGCCATTCCGTATTCGGATGGATGCCATATTAGTTTCAAAATCTCGCTTCAAAGCATTTCACAAATATCACAAATGTTTTTAATATTTGCATAACTCAGAAGCCAGAGAACAGATTATCTGATTGTAATATACAAAACTCTATCGACGAGTATACGGTAAAATTTCAGATATCGCTTGGCAATACTCAATTCCCAAGTAATCTATTTGATGGTGTAGGGGACCCAAATGCTAGCCAGTCACATTATATCGGCACTCTCCACCATATTAGTGAGCATAGTCGGGCATTTCCGTGAGTGATGCCACAAAATCAGCAGTGAACGACCTCAATATGAGAAGGGTCTCATCCACTTACGCGAACGTGAATCTGTTTTAATTGGCTTGATGCGTTCTTCATTAGATACGTTCATATATAGTAAAAACAACACCACATTGGTTTAAATGTTAGCTAAACCATATACTGTTTCCCTCGAATCTCCCGATAGTCAGTGTCGGCGTAATTATGACGTGTGCCAAAAATGTCCGGTGGCGACGAGTGTCCGCCTCCTATCTTATGAGAAGGGACACTAACTCCCAGCCACCACACGGGGCCCGTTAGGTTGGCGCTAGAGATGAATGCCCACTGATGGTCATGGAGGGATAAGACAAGACGTGTTGGTTTTCATTCGCGCCCACCTATCTATCATTGAATTTCACTCCAAGGGGGCTCATACCTCTTCAAGTTTCTACCCCTTACTCAGAGCGAGATGCCATGGAGTGAGGTTCGAGCTCGACTAGAATTCTGTATTGCCAAATCGGTATTGCTGCCGTTTGGCTATATGCATTGGATAATATGTACGGTTTATCATTTATATTGAGTGCTTCTCAGTCCGAGGTTCCTATGACCCTTCACGCCAGACGACGGGTAATTTCTGAGAGATTGCCTGGCTAGGGTCAGAGTTCTCTCCCATACAAAGAAAACGCAACATGGGAGCGACTACGGGATCGCGCTATCTCATCCCAGTAAAAATTAATTATAAAATAAATTCGGCCGTTCTACAATACTTAACTCACATATATTTATTAATGAATAATGTATTTTCATTGTCAGCCCAAATTTAACAAGATCCGTTTCGTTCTTCAACTATTACAGTATCAACAACTTTACTTTCATTTCATTTGCTTCAACGAAACCACAACTGACCCGGTTTTCCGTTTGGAACCATGAGGTAGAACTTGTGAAGACTGTGACGGATCTTGTTAACTTTGGGCTGACAATGAAGGGAAATTATTCATTAATAAATATATGTGAGTTAAGTGTTGTAGAACGGCCGAATTTATTTTTAAAATAATTTTTACTGGGATGAGGTAGCGCGACCCCATGGTCACTTCCATTTTGCATTTTCTTTGTATGGGAGAGAACTCTGACCCTAGGCAGACAATCTCTCTGAAATTATCCGTATAGTCCATGAGCCAGACCAGATATCGGTACCACCTGGGGTGGCAAATTCTCATTATGTTTTTTTGGAAGCCCTATATCCATAGATGAAAAAAAACTTTGAAAGCAATCCGGGACTCACAGCTTAATGGTAGTAATCACCTCTTAACGATGGACACCCGAGTCCAATCTGAGGGACCAGATTTGGGGGTAGGGGAAATATAAAGTTAAATAACTTTGCAAGGAAGGGTGATATAGTGACATTTGGCCACTCTAAATGTTGGTAATTCGATCCTCTATATGGTGGTATCTGTTATATGCTAATTTGTCAATTATGTAGGTAACCAGAGGTCAAAAGGTCACAAAATCTGAATCCTAAATAAAATGTGAGCACCTGTAGGAAAACACGCTGCAGATACCATACCAATGGGATTTTCTCAACGTAAATGGGTTCAAATGGAAGCCAAGAAGTACCCAAGTCTATAATAAGTCGAAACAAGTGGAGTTTATTATTATTTAGACGGTGGCACAGAACTGTTTTTGACGTATTTTCAAAAATGGTCTTTTTATTGCGCTAAAACCAGGCAAAATTGTATGAAGTGGGTCAGCTTGAAATTAGTTGCATATTTTGAGAAATAACTAGTCCAAATGCTAATGGCCATGTCTTAGGTCTATTCAGTGATTAGTTAAGCTACATTTCGAGGTAATTAGGTCACCAGAGGTCAAGGTCAAAGATTGTCAATTATTAATTTTCTACATTTTACTTGGGACTTTCATATTACAATGTATTTACATTGCAACAAGTTTCAAGCATAGAGCATCAGAGCCATCGCTGGTGCACCCTGTACCGTATAGCCCGTAGGGCATAGGGTACACCAGGATGCGAGTGCACCAGGTATAGGGGTCCGCAGGGGGCAAAGGTCAATCGTCCTCCAAATCCCCTTTATCGCTCGTTAAGGCGCTGAGACGGGCGTTATGGCGTAAAGATAGGGCGTTAAGGCGTTGAGACGGGCGTCAAGGCGTAACGACGGGCGTTGACGGCGTCACTGAATTTCGATGTATTGGTGGCAATTCCATGGAAATCAGACCTTCTGAGCTAGTTCACCAGGGCGTTGAAGCGTTAAGCAAAGCGTTCATGGGCGTTACTGTCTATCAATGCAAGCTTATTCCCAAATCCACTGGGGTGGCAAATTCTCGTTATGTTTGTTGGAAGTCCTACATCCATAGATGAACAAAAACTTTGAAAGCAATCCGGGACGCACAGGTTAAAGGTAGTAACCACCTCTTAAAGATGGACACCGGAGTCCAATCTGAGAGACCAGATTTTGGGGTAGGGGAAATATAAAGTTGAATAACTTTGCAAGGGATGGTGATATAGTGACATTTGGCCACTCGAAATTTTGGTAAACTGATCCTCTATATGTTGGTATCTGTTATATGCTAATATGCCAATGATGTAGGTCACCAGAGGTCAAAAGGTCACGAAATCTGCCCCCTGTCTAAAACGTGACCACCTGTAGGAAAACTCGCTGCAGATACCATACCAATGGGACTTTCTTAACCTAAACGGGTTGAAATGGAAACCGAGAAGTACCCAAGTCTATAATAAGTCTAAACAAGTGGAGTTTATTATTATTGAGACTGTGGCACAGAACTGTTTTTGACGCATTTTCAAAAATGGTCTTTTTATTGCGCTAAAAACAGGCAAAATTGTATGAAGTTGGACAACCTGAAATTAGTTGCATATTTTGACAAATAACTACTCCAAATGCTTATGGTCATGCCTTAGGTCTATCCAGGGATTAGTTAAGCTACATTTCGAGGTAATTAGGTCACCAGAGGTCAAGGTCAAACATTCTCAATTATTAATTTTCTACATTTTTACTTGGGACTTTCATATCACAAGGTATTTACATTGCAACCAGTTTCAAGTATAGAGCATCAGAGCCATCGTGCCCGTAGGACATAGGGTACACCAGGATGCGAGTGCACCAGGTATGGGTGTCCGCAGGGGTCAAAGGTCAATCGTCCTCAAAATCCCCTTTATCGCTCGTTAAGGCGCTGAGACGGGTGTTAAGGCGTAAAGATAGGGCGTTGAGGCGTTGAGAAGGGCGTTAAGGCGTAGCGACGGGCGTTGACGGCGTCACTACATTTCGATATATCGGTGGCAATTCCATGAAAATCGGAACTTATGAGCTAGTTCACCAGGGCGTTGAAGCGTTAAGCTAAGCGTTGATGGGCGTTAGTGTCTATAAATGCAAGCGTATTCCCAAAACACGCACAGTCGACGTTCAAGCGTCAACATGGCTTATACTTGCTCTAAGTGCGAACGATACGATTTGATGCGACACGAGAGAAATATACATGGGATTGAAGACTCCGAGGCACAAGAACCCGATACAGAGAGTGATGAGAGTCCATCGAGTGATACCGAAACAGAGATTGCTGAGAGTCTATCCACTGATACCGAAACAGAGATTGCTGAGAGTTTATCTAGTGATACGGAGAGCTTGACCTCAGACAGTCAGCGTACGTCCGAGGAAAGTGAGGCAGAACCTACCTTTTGGGATCGTATTGTGAGAGCAGCTATCAATAGTCACGCTGCAGCAATCGAGGACGCCGGAAAGGATAACTTACAGCAGCCAAATGCGCCTCGGCATCAGGAAAACAGCCATGGCGATCTATGAGCAGTATACCTTACTATCGCTTGAAATGGAAGGCGACCCCACGCACAGGTCCATCATGAAAACCAAGCGTCACTTGGAAGAGGATATGGGGCTACCACCCACCGAGGCCCTGGAAAATGCGATCAGGATGCGCAAACAACTCTTTCAGGACATGCTGCCTCAGTGGTATCCTGAACTGCCCGACGATGGGCTGATGGGGTCAAAATGATCCAAATGAACTCCCAGAGTGAGTGAATGAGTGAGTAAATGGGGCATGTCCAACGCCCGTCTTAACGCATGGACGCACTAACGATGGTGAGTGAGTGAGTGAGTTTACGAGTAGTAGCCAAAGTGGATATTTTTGGGGTTTGAAGGAAGGTGTTTGGGGTAGAAATGGATCATTCTGGGCCCGAATGCGTTGTTTGAAGTGGCATCTTGTAGCAACACCCGCCAACGCCAAGCTCAACGCTTCAACGCCCTGGTGAATTAGCCCAAAAGCTCTGATTTTCATGGAATTGTCACTAATTCATTGGAAAAGCAGTGACGCCCGTCAACGCCCTTCATTACGCCTTAACAACAACAACAACAAGAATGATAGATGAGGGAACAACAACCACAACAGCCGCGTTGGACATGTTTACAATTCAAGAAGACTCTTGTCCGATCAGAGGCCGCCATTTGGCGCTGCATCTGTCATATTCTCGGCTGCTCTTGTCCAATCATAAACCGTCTTTTGAGAAAGTTCCATCTTTGCTCGGTGTGACCTAAGCATCATCGGGCAGTTCAGGATACCACTGAGGCAGCATGTCCTGAAAGAGTTGTTTGCGCATTCTGATCGCATTTTCCAGGGCCTTGGTGGGTGGTAGCCCAATATCCTCTTCCAAGTGACGCTTGCTCTTCATGATGGACCTGTGCGTGGGGTCGCCTTTCATTTCAAGCGGTAGTAAGGTACACTCTTCATAAATCGCCATGGCTGTTCTCTTGATGCAGGGGCGCATTTGGGTGTATGCCTGTTGTAAGTTAATCCTGTCCGGCGTTCTCGATTGCAGCAGAGTGAATATTGATAGCTGCTCTCACAATACGATCCAAGAAGCTAGGTACTGCCTCACTTTCCTCGGACGTAGGCTGACTATCTGAGGTCAAACTCTCCGTATCACTAGACAGAATCTCAGCAATCTCTGTTCCGGTATCAGTCGATGGACTCTCATCAGTCTCTGTATCGGGTTCTTGTGCCTCGGGGTCTTCAATCCCATGTATATTTTTCTCGTGTCGCATCATATCTTAACGTCTGGTGAACGTGCGTTCGCACTTAGAGCAAGTATAAGCTATGTTGACGGTTGAATGTCGACTGTGCGTGTTTTGGGAATACACTTGGTCTTATAGACGGTAACGCTCATCAACGCTTAGCTTAACGCTTCAACGCCCTGTTGAACTAGCTCAGAAGCTCTGATTTTCATGGAATTGCCACCAATACATCGAAATGCAGTGACGCCCGTCAAAGCCCGTCGTTACGACTTAACACCCGTCTCAACGCCTTAACGCCCTATCCGTACGCCTTAACGCCCGTCTCAGCGCCTTAACGAGCGATAAAGGGGATTTGGAGGATGATTGACCTTTGACCCCTGCGGACACCCATACCTGGTACACTCGCACTCTGGTTTACCCTTTGCCCTACGGGTTATACGGTACAGGGTGCACCAACGATGTCTCTGATACTCTATACTTGAAACTGGTGGCAATGTAAATACCTTGTGATATGAAAGTCCCAAGTAAAAATGTAGAAAATTAATAATTGAGAATCTTTGACCTTGACCTCTGGTGACCTAATTACCTGGAAATGTAGCTTAACTAATCCCTGAATAGACCTAAGACATGGCCATCAGCATCTGGAGTAGTTATTTGTCAAAATATGCAACTAATTTCAAGCTGTCTAACTTCATACAATTTTGCCTGGTTTTAGCGCAATAAAAAGACCATTTTTGAAAATGCATCAAAAGCAGTTCTGTGCCACAGTCTAAATAATAATAAACTCCACTTGTTGAGATTTATTTTAGACTTGGGTACTTCTTGGCTTCCATTTGAACCCATTTAGGTTAAGAAAGTCCCATTGTATGGTATCCGCAGCGGGTTTTCCTACAGGTGGTCACGTTTTAGACAGGGTTCAGATTTCGTGACCTTTTGACCTCTGGTGACCTACATAAGTGAAGTATTTGCATTTAACAGATACCAACATATAGAAGATCAGATTACCAACATTTAGAGTGGCCGAATGTCACTATATCACCATTACTTGCAAAGATATTTGACTTTATATTTCCCCTACCCCCAAATCTGGTCCCTCAGATTGGACACAAGTGTTCGTCTTTAAGAGGTGATTACTACCACTAAGCTGTGTGTCCCGGATTGCTTTCAAAGTTTTTATCCATCTAAGGATATAGGACTTTCAAAAAAACATAATGAGAATTTGCCACCCTAGGTGGTACCAATTGATGAAATTTTGGGGTCTGGCTCGAGTAGTCTGGCGTGAAGGGTCATAGGAAGCTCGGAATAAGTGCTTTTATTTGAATACAGTTATGATTCACTTTTTTCTACAGGGGGATGTGGCCAACGATAACTGGATGTTCTCTCTGGCCACACTGTTGAGTAGTACTCTGGTGTACAACAATCTGGCCTCCTTACAGAATGACGCCATTGATCAACTACAGTATCCTTGCAAGTTAGGACTACGGTCCGCTGCTCTGGTTATTAAAAATAACATAAGTAAACATGGGAGCTATGAAGATCTCGTGGTATGATCCCAATATACAATGATATAGTTTGGTTCAGAAGTCGATTAAGCTAGAAGTGTGACACTCAGCTATTCGGTCCCGCCCGGCACGCTTCCACAAGAGACAAAAACCACGTGTGTCTCGCACCTCACCTGGATGTTTACATAACGCAGCTGTTTGCATCTTTACCTTCAATTTCGGGCGAGCAGCAGGCATAAGTCCCAGCATACAGAAGAGGCTAGTTCGAAGCCAGCTTTTTTAGCGCCAACTGAAGAAAGCCAACAGTGACGTACGTCACAGTGGCCAAAGGGAGCTGAAGTTGCTGCCGTGAAAGGAAGATGATAAACACAATCGTACGGCGACGGAGCAGTTATCGTGATATTAAAAGATTTATTTCGGTTATTTCTCAGAACACATTTCCAATAAAATCTCCAGCGAGCGTCTCGTTTACCTCACGCGACGGCTTGGCACGTTACCTCGCGAGAGCATTTAGTCAATTCTCCCGAGTCGGGACTGTCGATTTTGAGGCACATTCGCGATGGTCAAAATAAAATGTAGTATTTTAAGCCATTTTAAGTTCATAAAATGAATTATGAATTTTGCAGGACATACTTATCCGAACATCTTCTTAATTAGAGATTGTCAGGACATATGACCGAGAGTTTCATAGGTGGTCACAACAAACCATGCCGATAATTACTCGCCGCCGATAAATGGTCCTCCACTTGTATTTCTAGTTTTATATATTTCTGATAAATTTAGAATGGGTTCAGTGGCTTTCTGACCTGATTTCATCAGAACAATTATCCATGACCTTCTACCTCTATCTCATTGACTCACATATCTCTGTTTCGTTCTTAACCATATAAAGCTTTGTTACCGAGTTAACAGAGTTGATTAAGGTAAAATCAACCACGGCAACGGAGGACGGGCGGGAGTTCTTCAAATTTTTCCCAAGTTTTGTTTGGACTGTTCGAGACTTCACCCTCGATCTCGAGTTGGACCAGAAGAGAGTGAACCCAGACGAGTACCTACAGAATGCCCTGAAATTGAAACCCGGTACGGATATTATTTCAAGCACATTGTTCGTCAGAATGAATAGATGTAAAACACTTTTTGGTAGAGAAAGTACAGTCTTCTGATCCCCTGTCGCAACGCGGTCGGGGGACTTTAAAATGGGCCTCACTTCTTTGTGTCCATGGATGTCTGTTCAAATTCTTCGCAAGCGATAACTTCCAAACGCTTTGTCAGATTTCTCCGAGATTTGGCACTTGCATTCCTTGCGATAAGACGTCAGTTGGTATAGCATTTCAGCAAGATGCACCAAGTTCCATCCTTCTGTGGATATTCGTGCAAATGCTCGCAAGCAATAACTTTGAAACACGTCGTCGGATTCCTCAGAAATTCGGCATATGCATTTTTGTGACACAATAGTAGAACATGTTTTGAGAGTTCGAGACCAGGGCAGCCGGGGCAGCCGATGACGTCATAAGTAGGTCGAGGTGACGTCATGAATAGGTCGAAGTCGCGCGGTGTTCGTCTATTTATAGTGTCACAAACATAGTCCAAGGGGCTGTAGGTCAACGTCTGTTCACCGAACCGGGACAATAGCCCGAGGTGTTTGCGGTGTTCCATGTCCGCTCAGCGGGCCGTATAATTAAAAACAAATTAATTAAAAAATATAAAAAACAAATTAAAAAATAATTTAAAAAAGTAGGTCAATATACGAGGACAGTTCTGGGACAAAAAACAAATTAAAAGCAATTAAAAACAGGGAAGCCGGGAAGCCGATGAAGTAGATCGGTGGAGCGTGACTAATGAAAGCAGGCGGCGTTCCATATCTGTTCAGCGGACCATGACTAATGAAAGCGGTGTCGACTATATACGGAGCGGAAATAGCTCGAGGCGCTGGGGTTTTTTTGGTGCGGTGATCATCGTCTATTTATAGAGCTCTACTTATAACCTAGAGGTGCGGTGTTCGCCGAACCGTGACTATAGCGTGTTTGCGGTGTTCTATATCCGTCCAGCGGGCCTGTGCCTATAGTTAGCGATGGAGCGTGACTATTTTGCGCGGTGATGCGCAACTAATGAAAGACAGTGGTTAATTCAAGATTTTGTTGACTCGGCTATTTAGGAAACGCGGACAACCCGAGGATGTAATCACCTATTGGTCCATGCAACTGTGACGTGATGGAAAATTCCATATGTTTTAGGCGATGACATCCTGGAAAATTTCTTTCACGCGGAGTACACGTGAATTCCTCGGAGCTAGTGTATCAAGGAACCATTTTGAGGGTCGGGTTTCATTACGGGATATGCAACTACTGGTGATTGTAACGGTAAACACATACTCACCCGCTGTAAGCACATTGACCGAAGCCACAACTAGACGAAGGTGAACCACAAGGTAAGACATTTTTACTTCCAGTAATCTCGGCATATATACCACCAACCTATCCATTTTGTGATATTACATCCGGATGACAAATGGTCAATACCAGCAGTATGCAGGAGTCTTTGAAGACTGAGGCAACGTCCACGTCGAGTAACACTCTCCTCTCTATATAGGATAATTGCTAAGTTATTTCACAATATGATCATATATTTAGATAGGTCCGCAAACGGCAATGTCTCAGTACAACTGCGCATACATCAGTCTTTATTATACAGAGATGCATAAACCGTGACCCAGTTCAATCAACCGAGCACACTGATGCGAAACAGGTCAGCCAACTAGGTGGTATTATAATAGTTCTCCGTACCGTACTTATCAAGCCGTAGTATACCGTACTATATATATGCAAGTCCAAACACGCTTTAATCATGATCAGGACGTGTATGACACCATTCTCAATGCGACCTAAGCAGTTAAGCGAATTACGACTAGATATATAAGATATAATGAGTTTTACAAGGATACACTTCGTCACGCACGAGTGGTTGTAGCCCGAGGGCAACCGGCGATGTTTAATATATACTTCGTCACGCACGACTGGTCGGTTCACTGAGCCGATTATGCTTTCCCTTAAAGTTCATTAAGATATACTCGATACATAGACAGAATCCGTAATTATACGCCTAAAGCCTAGAAATTTCGTTTTCGACCAAAACAATTTTTCTTTTTTGTTTTGTTTTTTGGACGGCCGATTTTCGTCGAATTTTCTATAAATTACCGATGGCTATATCTCGAGAACTAAGAATGATAGAGACTCGCGGCTTACGGCGCTGTTTTCCTCTCGTATAGGTCTACGATAAAGGTCCTAATAGAATTTTATCGTCGGACGATAACTTTCGCCGCAATTAGACGATAATGAATGTCACGTGATTGGGCGATTTCTCGAGAACTAAGCGGCATACGGGCTCACGGTTTGCGGCGTTGTATTCCTCGTGTAGGGTCTACCTTAAAGCTCCTATACGAATTTATCGAATCTCGGTAACTTTCGCCGCTATTCGGGTGCGCATGCGTGGTGGACCTGGTGTTGGTGGTGGCCGTGGTGGTGGTCGAGATGGGAGTGGTGGTGGTAGTCGTGGTGGTGGTCGTGGCGGTGGTGATGGCGTCTGTAGACAGTATATACCGTTATCGTTATTTTCTACATTCAATATGTATTTGAGCTACACACGTTTCAAAGCTATCCGACATGTCTGAACACGCTTCATAGAACTAGCATTGACGTATTCGGATAAAAGAAGAGGATAATGAGGATAAAATACAGACAAACCAATACGAAGATTACAAAATAAACGCTTTATTCATCAACTTATAGCACTGCTTTACAAATAAAGGGAGAAAACTGCTTTGTTGTGGCTATCATTTCGACATCTAGCCTTCCATTCAATGTTTATCTACAAATATTTCTACTAGGGTCTTTACTCGGAGTCCGCGCTCTCACCGTCATCAATCAACTTATCGAATAAGCATTTCCGCATCTCAATCGTCTGTTTGAGTGCTTCCTCGTAGTCTATGTCGTATATCGTCTGTAGACGCCTCGTTGTTTTCAAAATCTCGTTATGAATATAATCGCTTTGTAGCTTTTGTATGTTCACGAGGAGATTGCAGTATTTTTGACGTAAAGTCTTCATCATCGTCGAAATATAATCCTCCATAGCACTTGCACCAGACTCATCCTCGTCGTAACCTTGGCTTGTATATCGCTGTTTTCTCTCGTCAATGTCAACCTTACAATCTTTCGCGATAGATTTACCGAACATGCTTTTCCACACGTTATATTTGACCCGTTTCCGCAAGTGGATAGGTTGATCTATTTCTCCAGGATGGTTGAGTTCGTCATCTGAAGGGTAGATTCTCTTTCGTCGTATCATTTCATTCCCGCTTCTATGGATCATCTGCCTCTGCTGGGACTCGTCATCATTTTCATTCCGTTTGAACCACGGTGAATCCGTCCCCGTATATAATCCCTCTCCCACTCGTTCATTCCTCTTAGCGAACCATGCTGGATCGTGAGATGGCATGCGTTGAACTTGAGTTGATGGATTATGAATTGAGGCTGGGCGAGGTGGCAGTTGTTTTCCCTCTTTCACGAGTTCCTCATCGCCTGATATTACATTGGTAGACAGTCTGTCCTTTTCCGCTGTATGGGGTTTTAAATCGATGAACATATATCCGTACGGACGAGATATGGCTTCGTGAAATTTTGTCATGAAATGTGTCGTATCCCGAGGAAAGATCCGTCTCGCGAACGTGCTAATTTGCTGTCTATCAATAGGATTATTGAATAGAACGAAATACTGGCAGTTTAGCGTGATATCTCGAGATGCCTTGCCTTGAGGGAAGAGATTCTGAGTCAAATAAATTACGGACAAATTTCTGTGATGGGACCCTTTGGTGAATAGGTCGGCAACTTTCGAATTGTCCTTGGCCGCACTCATGAGGTCATCTAGCACTACCACGTTGGTCTGCTCGGAATCGAAGTAATAGTCTTCGCCGATGTCGTGGGGAATTTCTGGGACGAAGCTCACATTCTGTAATCGCGTATTCTCGTACGCGGGCTGCCATTGGCTATAACACCATACAACGCGTGTCGGAGCTGGGGTTGCCACACCTTGCTCTAAGAACTTCATCACCCAAGACGTCTTTCCACATCCCGTAGGGCCGCTCACCGTCATCGTATAGGGATGCTCTACTCCACTCGGTTGAACTATAGCGGGATTCCGAGGTGTCTGTTGGCCGTGTTTGCATTGAATGTGTCGGAGCATACTATCGCGACGAGAGAAGGTTCTCCGACAGAAATTACACATCCACGACATGTTGATTAGTCAACCAATACAAGTAGACTGATGAGGGAAACGCTTTAATCCCTATATATAGACACGACCACCACCACCACCACCACCAACACCACCACGCATGCGCACCCCAATAGCGACGAAAGTTACCGAGATTCGATAAATTCGTATAGGAGCTTTAAGGTAGACCCTACACGAGGAATACAACGCCGCAAACCGTGAGCCCGTATGCCGCTTAGTTCTCGAGAAATCGCCCAATCACGTGACATTCATTATCGTCTAATTGCGGCGAAAGTTATCGTCCGACGATAAAATTCTATAGGACCTTTATCGTAGACCTATACGAGAGGAAAACAGCGCCGAAGCCGCGAGTCTCTATCATTCTTAGTTCTCGAGATATAGCCATCGGTAATTTATAGAAAATTCGACGAAAATCGAAAAAAAAAGAAAAAAGAAAAATTGTTTTGGTCGAAAACGAAATTTCTAGGCTTTAGGCGTATAATTACGGATTCTGTCTATGTATCGAGTATATCTTAATGAACTTTAAGGGAAAGCATAATCGGCTCAGTGAACCGACCAGTCGTGCGTGACGAAGTATATATTAAACATCGCCGGTTGCCCTCGGGCTACAACCACTCGTGCGTGACGAAGTGTATCCTTGTAAAACTCATTATATCTTATATATCTAGTCGTAATTCGCTTAACTGCTTAGGTCGCATTGAGAATGGTGTCATACACGTCCTGATCATGATTAAAGCGTGTTTGGACTTGCATATATATAGTACGGTATAGTACGGCTTGATAAGTACGGTACGGAGAACTATTATAATACCACCTAGTTGGCTGACCTGTTTCGCATCAGTGTGCTCGGTTGATTGAACTGGGTCACGGTTTATGCATCTCTGTATAATAAAGACTGATATATGCGCAGTTGTACTGAGACATTGCCGTTTGCGGACCTATCTAAATATATGATCATATTGTGAAATAACTTAGCAATTATCCTATATAGAGAGGAGAGTGTTACTCGACGTGGACGTTACCTCAGTCTTCAAAGACTCCTGCATACTGCTGGTATTGACCATTTGTCATCCGGATGTAATATCACAAAATGGATAGGTTGGTGGTGTATATGCCGAGATTACTGGAAGTAAAAATGTCTTACCTTGTGGTTCACCTTCGTCTAGTTGTGGCTTCGGTCAATGTGCTTACAGCGGGTGAGTATGTGTTTACCGTTACAATCACCAGTAGTTGCATATCCCGTAATGAAACCCGACCCTCAAAATGGTTCCTTGATACACTAGCTCCGAGGAATTCACGTGTACTCCGCGTGAAAGAAATTTTCCACGATGTCATCGCCTAAAACATATGGAATTTTCCATCACGTCACAGTTGCATGGACCAATCGGTGATTACATCCTCGGGTTGTCCGCGTTTCCTAAATAGCCGAGTCAACAAAATCTTGAATTAACCACTGTCTTTCATTAGTTGCGCATCACCGCGCAAAATAGTCACGCTCCATCGCTAACTATAGGCACAGGCCCGCTGGACGGATATAGAACACCGCAAACACGCTATAGTCACGGTTCGGCGAACACCGCACCTCTAGGTTATAAGTAGAGCTCTATAAATAGACGATGATCACCGCACCAAAAAAACCCCAGCGCCTCGAGCTATTTCCGCTCCGTATATAGTCGACACCGCTTTCATTAGTCATGGTCCGCTGAACAGATATGGAACGCCGCCTGCTTTCATTAGTCACGCTCCACCGATCTACTTCATCGGCTTCCCGGCTTCCCTGTTTTTAATTGCTTTTAATTTGTTTTTTTGTCCCAGAACTGTCCTCGTATATTGACCTACTTTTTTTAATTATTTTTTAATTTGTTTTTTATATTTTTTAATTAATTTGTTTTTAATTATACGGCCCGCTGAGCGGACATGGAACACCGCAAACACCTCGGGCTATTGTCCCGGTTCGGTGAACAGACGTTGACCTACAACCCCTTGGACTATGTTTGTGACACTATAAATAGACGAACACCGCGCGACTTCGACCTATTCATGACGTCACCTCGACCTACTTATGACGTCATCGGCTGCCCCGGCTGCCCTGGTCTCGAACTCTCAAAACATGTTCTACTCACAATGTCGATTGGTATTGCGTTTCCGCAAGATCCGTCTGTAGTTGACGCTATTAGGGTTCATTCCGTTCTTTCGTGCTGCATCGTTAACTGTGAAATACCTTAACTTTCCGCGTAATAACCTGAGAAACACTGACAAGATTCTTGTCAACTTTGGTATGCATATATCATGCCATATGAGATGTCGCTTGAAATTGAGTTTCGCCCACTTGTGCGTATAGATGGATTTTAATTTTCGGGTGATAACTTGAGAACTACTCATTGGATTCTTCTCAAATTTGGCATGAATATACCATGATATAAGATGTCGCTTGAGATTGCATTTCGCCCAGTTGCGCCTAGAGGTGGTAACACCTGGTGTCAAAATCTAAATTTCCGAGCAATAACTTCAGGACCCTATTCGGATTCTTCTCAAATTTGGTATGCAGATACCATGTTATGAGATGTCCCTTGGACAGTAAAATGAGTATTTTACCGGCTTCTGTCTACAGGTGATGCCACCTGGTGGAAAAATCCGGAATTTGTTTCTGGGCAATAATTGGACATCTGTTCAATGGAATCCTCTCAAATTTGGTATTCATATGCCATGAGATGTCGCTAGGGATTGTGTTTCACACACTTCTGCCTACAGGTGACACACCCTGATGGCAAAATCCAAATTTGGTTTCCGGGCAATAACTTGAGGACCCTCGTCAGATTCTCCTCAAATTTGATATGCATATTCCCTTTTGATATGCATATGATTAATTACCCAGTATTGGAAAGTAACATGCAACAATGACACCCATGTGTATCTGAACTAGACATTATTTGCTAGAACCCGAGATACATGATTTCAAGTTCACAATATATTTATAGTCAAGTATTTTTCATCAGGCGAATTCAAGTCTATTACGTAGTCGGGCACGAACCGACGGCCAAATATATCATAGCATCTACAACCTTTGTGAAGGGGGTTCTAGTTACCCATATATTCTATAACACTTGTGTCTATAACAATTTGCAAACCGTGCATATATCTGGAATGTTTTAACACTTTTGTGTGAAATGTACACGTGCCAAGCGCAGATGTTCATTTGAGAGATTCTATTTTACAAGGCGGGAGAGGAAGAGGTCGTCTGCTTCATACAATCGAATAAACAAACAAATAAATTACAAGATGGAATTTCTATCTCAAGGTTAACTGTTGTTTCCATCATGAGATTTATCAACAAAGCGACACAAATGGAGCTATATCAATTTATGTTCCAAACAGTCTGTTCCATGTAGAAGAATTACCCCCCCCCCCCCCCCCCGCCGATTAAGAGACCACATGTCAACTGATATTGGCACGCTGCCAATTGACAAACGTACACTGTCAGCAAAAATTTGCAACATTTATCGAACGCGTAAAATAGTTCATCTCTGGTTAATTTTAACGGTTGTTAGAATGAGTTGAAATAATGCGGAATTCCTCAACTGGTCCATTTTGAACAATAATGAAAAGTAAAAGGTTCCAAAAATTCCAAAACGCTAAGTATCTCAACATCGAAATATGGGGCTGGACGGCGCTGAACACTAACGTTCATATTGATGTTCAAATCAGAACACCATATCGTGTTAAAAACTGAACACTTATGTTCATATCAGAGCACTAGAGAACATGATGAGCAGGAGAGTTCAAAACTGAGCACCATGTTTGAGCAGTAAATTTCACAAATGAACACATATTCTGAAACACTTTTGGAACACTAGAGTCCGCATGAACATGTGAAAGAGTTCAATTATGCGTAAAAGTGTTCAAAAGTACACATTTCAGAATGAACACTAATTTTTCAGAGCTTCAATATTCAACACTGGGCGATATTGTGGACAGCCTATTTCGTTCTTTTTACTGAAGACGACCTAGTTCACGAGGTTGATAGCACTTCAGTGACATATTTTAAATAAATCTCTTTTCAAACTAGTTTTCGAACTTCAGTGTTCAGGATATGCACACTTTTCTTGACAGTGTATGACAATGGGACAGAGAGGTAGCAAATCTTTTGTTCTAATCTTTGTTAATGATCAGTGTAAGTAATGCTAAAGAATAAAAGTAATGCTTTTATATAGGCGTGCTCATTGGCTTGATGCACGGTTAGTGTGGGAAAGTTTATCAATTCGCCCTTGCCATAAAATATAAACTTTCCCACGCTAACCGTGCGTAAAATAACCATTGAGCACGTCTATGGAAACATTAAGCAATAATGTACAGTACTAGATAATTATTTTGTGTCGAGGAAGAAACAAATATCTGCCATATTGGTGGAAGATTTCAAGATTATCGGTCATTGAGGTTGCACAATGCACGTCTGTTGTTTGTCTCGGTTTGCAGGGAACTCAAAAAAGGCCAACCAGCATAATCGCCCAAGAGAGTGCATCAAGGAATTCTTCAAGGAGAGGAAGTGTTTTGTGTTCGATAGACCCGTTCAGAATACTGACCTTTTGCGCCAGTTAGACGCCCTTGCCGACAGTGAAATTGATCCAATATTTCTGACACAGGTCCAGGAATTCTGCGATTATGTCTTCAGTCGTTCCATGCCGAAGGATTTACATGGTCGAACACTTACTGGAAGTAGTAAGTTCATTGTTATCTTAGACTTTCAATATCATTGTCCGCTAAATTTGGATACAAGCGTCGATCAGGTCCAGTATCCAGTAGACATATGTTATTCATGGAGAATAACCAGAAAGTCCCCTTCCCCTGCAATAATTCATCAAAGTCCCAAACTACGAACAGCGCATGTCCACAATTGAAATATCGTTAACATGCTCTCAGCGCTGAGATTATATCCCCAAATCTCAGCGCTACCGGTTTTCAGTTCAGTCAGTTCAGAAGTACACATATCCCTGTCTCATTAACACACTTAAGAGGCGTGATTCGAGCATATAATGAAGGCCCAAATATCCTCTCCCTATCCCAAGTCTATTACTGCCGAAATCATGCAGAAGTTTTGAAAATTTAGGATTCTCGTAAATATTAACAGAGAGTGCCGATTACACGGATTCAAATTTCAACTTGAATCTGGCCAAGTTAACAACCAATCCACATCACGAAATGTCCCCACGTGGTGTTGTTTGTTTCACCCTCGACTGACGAATAATTATTCATCACTTCGTGATGCATTGTCATGGGTCGGTTATATATTTCCCTGCAGAAAGGCAATTCTATCTTCGGTTATTTCCCAATTTTCCAGTTTCCCGTCACTTTCATAAATATCCCGGTAACGTCGGTCCTATCAATTGATTGGTCAAGTTATTTTTGTGAGAGAAGGTCACCGAACGGCCTTCAGATAGGAAGAGGATCAGAAGTAGGTTTTTAATCAGATTGTGTAAAGCACATACCGCAGTATCACCAAGTATTTCCTTCTCTCGATCTATGTCTCTCTCTTGATTTCTTCCAGGTCTGTGTAGTGTTCTGAAAATGTCCGTTGAAGCTATTAGAGAAGGGAAGGCCCCTTGTTTGGAGAATGCTTACGAGGCTATAATCACCATAGAGAATGAGAAGGCGGTAAACGATGCGTTTGAGATATACAGAAAGATCCACCAGCTGGTGACTTTGCCAACGGAATCTACACAACAGTTGTTGCAGATTCACCAAATGTGTGAGAAAGAAGCAGAAGCAGATTTTCGGCGAGGAGCATTCGATGACAAGGGCGGCAAGCATCTAGAGAACCTGAAGGTAGGATACACTCTATAAACTGAAATGGGTGAGTGAGTGAGTGAGTGAGTGAGTGAGCGAGTAGGATTTAACGTGGTTTTCAACATTTTTTCAGTCATATCACGACGGTATCTACATGTGCCAGAACAGGAGAGTGTCCACAGTTCCTATTATCCTGGACACTGATCAGCCCACCCAGTACAGCACCCGGTCTTCCATCAAAGAATTGACCGAGCTCAACGTTACTTAACTTCGGTGATCTAACGAGAACCGGTGTGTCCAACGTACGTAAACTGAAATGTTGTATAGTTTTGTGTATTTTTTATTTTTGTTTTTGTTTTTCACACGAGACTGTGAAAACTGTTATACTTATGATCCTTCTGGAAGAACTGAGTATCGCGAGATGTGAATGCCACCTTTGTTTAGTGATGAACTATGGAAGCCCGATACTGCTACTCGAGTGATAGAAATAGTCGAAAATTCGAAAGAGTGAGGTCTGTGTCGACTTAAGGTCTGTTTCGAGGTTTTCGCTGTTTCCACTATTTTTCGACCTATTAAAAAAGTCGAGAGAAACCTCGCTATTTCAACCCCTCCCCCACCACCTGCCCCACCACCAACCCTAAATATTTTCTCTGTCCCTGAGACTAGAGAGATGAAAATTATCGCACTATACCCTTGGGTCAAGGTAAACCAGCAAATGCAAATAAATCCAAGATTGCCGTACTGGTGACGTCACAGTGGCGTAATTTCTCAAAAGGGTATTTTTCGGCCGAATTTTTTATTATGGTATTTTCTTCTCAAAAACTGTCTGATAAATATGTAAATATTTACCTGATGTGAAATAAAATAGATTATGCTCACTTTTATCCGTACAAAATATAAAAAGAATTGAGACGAAAAGACGAAAACATCACCATTTTGGTACCCCACGTGACGCCAGTTTGAATTTAGCATACCCATGATCCTCTGCTCGGGGAGTTATGCAAATAGGCTTAAAATTACCCCAATATAATAAGCTACAAAGTTTGAATAGTTTCCGGAAAAAAGAAAAGAAAAAAAAACACTTTTTCGAAAATACACGGACCACGACACCCCCCCACCGCCTCTTCCCCCTCCTCCCCAGGCCAGGCCAGATATGGTTAAAGAGAGTACGACAACACACATGCATGTCCTGAACTGAGCTGTTGCGAGAGGGCAACACTCGTCATCCAACATTCGCCGACAAAAGGACCGATTAAGCCGCTGTGTCAAATGTCAAATTTTATCGAATAACTTTTCAAGAGCACGAAACTAATATTCTTAAACAATTTTTCAGACCAAAATAACAGATGAATATGCCAGAGTATGTGAAGAAAATTCCCGAGTGTCTGAAGAAAGGTGCAAAGAGCTCCTACAGAGGTTGACCGCAGATATGGAAGCAAAATTTGCTCAAGGCCTTTATGCACGTCCTGGTGGATTTGAACAATACGACATGGACAAAAACAACATGATCTTATTGTATGAATCTCAACCGGGCAAAGGAATCAGGGTGAGTGTATGTGGTACATAAGAATTTAGACATTTTTATGTCGGTCTCGTTTTAGTGAAATTAAAGTGCGTGTCACATTTCTCGTGTAACTGATTTTCGGCCATATACCGGTTGTTACTTTTCCCATAGCAACTAAAATTTGCACAGCATGCTGATATGAGTTTTCCGTTTCAAGTTTATTTCTAAATAAATTCAAGAACATCCACCCATCACTTAACGGTTTACGGGGAAACCCATTGAAATAGAGGTAAATCAAATGTTAATTTCACGACGTCACAACGTCCAGCCTGTATGGAACAGCATTACAATGTCTCGATGTCATTGTGTTTCATTGGCAGTGAATGTGAAGCCCGTTCTACGCGGAGAATTTGTCCTTAAAACTGTTTCCTTGCCAAGTCTGGATAAGTGACGTGTCCGTGTAGATAAGCAACAAGTTTTACGCGTCCTCGGCCTAGTGTTGCCATGAACGACTGAAGTCCACCTGGCGAGTAAATCGAAAAACTACAAGTTTGCTTTCACTTTCAGGACATACCGGAAGTTGATGAGCGGCATGGAAGACGTGCACGCATCAAAAAAGTGACAATTTTTTTCGTTATCGCTATCTACATGGCGAAGTTTCCTCGTTTCCTTGTTCTCTTGTCAAGAAAAAATTTGCACGACCAGCATTTGAACAAGCTGGAATTGACGAGGAAAAGTTGTAATTTTTTCCTTTCTACTTCAGCACTTTTTCCTGTCATGGAAAAATTGTCAAGGAAAATTTGCCCGTGTAGAACAGACTTGTGTGAAGAAAACCTGTCAAGGAAAATTTGCCCGTGTAGAACATACTTGTGTGAATAGCGATTTTCTTTTGAACCTGGATGTCTGAATGCTGAACCATATTTCACAGCTGTGAGGAAAATTAGTTCCGATATATCTCTAAAAATATTACGCCCTAGAAATGTGACACACACTTCAGTTCTGGACCGCCGATTGTGGGACACAAGATCAAGTTGTTATGAATTGGGCTTCTGGACAAAGCGTGTTGTTCAGTCATATGTCATATTTTGTTATATTCATATACACAATAAAGTATATAATCAGATGAGTAAATTAACAGAACTACAGATGGACATTTTTTTTTACTCACACTGTATATTGAAAATTCACATAGCGGCGAAAAAGTATGAACAAAAACTACTTGTTTTAATCAGGCCGAAGAAGTGATACAGGACTTTATTAAAACAAAAGAAGCCATGGGCAATAGCATACTGGCTGGAGATCAGGCATTGTCGAAACAAGAAGAAGAAATCACAGGTTTGTAAACGAAAGGAATGCTAGCAATGGTCATCCTCCATATGCAGGTCAGTAGTATATAAAAGCTAAATTGGGGCTCTTTTATGCAAATTTGTGGCGGTCACGTGGCGGCTCTCGACCAATCAGAAGCGAGTATTTCAAATCATCGATGACCTTGCCCACCTCCAGCACACAAGAGTTCCAATCTAGGGGGAGGTAACTCTGGGTCACTATAGTTCCGGCAAAGGGCCCCTGGGCATGTATTCATCCGCGGTGAAAACGTACTTCTATACATTTGCGGTAGGGTTGTGGGGTCTCGTTTTACTCGTCTCGTCATTTAGAACACGATAGGAAGTGTCCCCGTGCGAATCGGTGAAATTTTTGAAAAAAGTCACCGAGGCATATACTGCATGGCTATGGGTGTATAGGGCCATACGGGGTGGACATGTTGGAGTCTAGGTGAGTCCCTAATGGTCCAATGGGGTCGAGTGAGGTCTTATTTTCAAGCTCTCGTGGAGGAGCACTTGACTACACTAATGGTTCGTCCGTGTTCAATAGTCTGCGCATGCGCAGTCTGGCCGTAGTATAGAAAACAGGCATTTTGGGTGCTATGTAGGGGTGTGTTTGGGTTAGAGATGAGCTAATCACGGTTCGAATGGGTCGTGTGAGGTGTCAAAGTGAAGCTTGTGTGGGGTAGAGTCAGAATGGTGTGTTTTTCAATGCATGTCGCGTTAATCTGCGCATGCGCAGTTGGTTGTAGTAAGTAAAGTGGCCATTTTGGGGCAGTGAAGGAAGGTATTTGGGGTCGAGATGGGCTATTCACGGTTCGAATGCGTCCTGGAAGGTGTCACCTTGTAGTTCTCGGGGTGTACATTCCGATTTGAGGGATGTCCGCGTCATCTGTGACGTCATCGGTGACGTCATCGGTACGAGTAGTAGCGAAAGTGGACATTTTCGGGCAGTACATGAAGGTATTTGGGATCGAGATGGGCTATTCACGGTTCGAATGCGTCCTGAAAGGTGTCATCTTGTAGTTCTCGGGGTGTACATTCCGATTTGAGGGATGTTCGCGTCATCTGTGACGTCATCGGTGACGTCATCGGTACGAGTAGTAGCGAAAGTGGCCATTTTCGGGCAGTACATGAAGGTATTTGGGGTCGAGATGGTGCGGTAGGAATATCATTCTGCGCATGCGCAGACGCAATGCGGAGCTCTCGTCCAATCAGAAGCGAGTATTTCAAATCCGTCACAGAGCTCTCAGCCAATCAGAAGCGAGTATTTTGACCCGGTGCATTATGGGCCATATCCAAGATGGCGGCACGTATGTTCAAGATGGCGGCACATCCGGTGTCGAAAACTGGCCATTCCAATCAGAAGTCGCCATTTCAGAGAGTTCCTTCTTCGGTCATGTTCATTCTGAACCGTTTATTCTAATCATCGTCGGCCAGGCCTGGATATTCTTCGGGCAGCATGTCCTGAAACAGTTGTTTGCGCATTCTGATCGCATTTTCCAGGGCCTCGGTGGGTGGTAAACCCATATCCTCTTCCAAGTGACGCTTGGTCTTCATGATGGGCCTGTGCGTGGGGTCCCCTTTCATTTCAGGCGGTAGTAAGGTATACTGTTCATAGATCGCCATGGCTGTTTTCCTGATGCAGGGGCGCATTTGGGTTTACGTCTGTTGTAAATTATCCTCTCCGGCGTCCTCGATCGCTTCAGCGTGAGTATTGATAGCTGCTGTCACAATACGATCCCAGAAGGTAGGTTCTGCCTCACTTTCCTGGGATGAAGGCTGATTCTCTGAGGTCAAGCTCTCCATATCAGTAGATAGACTGTCAGCCATCTTGGATTCGGTATCAGTCGATGCACTCTCATCAATCTCTGTATCAGTATCTGCCTCAACGGGCTCCTCGGCGTCTTCAGTCCCATGTATATTTTTCTGGTGTCGCATCATATCGTAATGTCTGGTGAACGTGCGTTCACACTCAGAACAAGTATAAGCCATGTTGACGGTTGAACGTCGACTGTGCGTGTTTTGGGAATACGCTCGCTTTTATAGACAGTAACGCCCATCAACGCTTAGCTCAACGCTTCAACGCCCTGGTGAATTAGCTCAAGCTCTGATTTCATGGAATTGACACCAATTCATCGAAATGCAGTGACGCCCGTCAACGCCCGTCGTTACGCCTTAACGCTCGTCTCAACGCTTTAACACACTTTCTTAATGCTTTAACGTTGTTTAATGATGCGTTCGAACAAATGTTTCTTTTGTGCTATTGCTCTGACATACGCCGCTTTCCAGTTCACGCCCGAGGTTTTTAACATCGACGCTGTTCTTTCAATTTCCATATGGACTGGGTCCTTATCCAACAATTTCATATGGGTCAGTAAGTCGACATACTGCTGACGTAAAGCCCGTCGTAGTCTGGGTGCCAATCTGTTATGGGCTAAAATTGCAGCTTCCTCTTTCGAATACCCTTTGCGTTGAAACTTGTTTCCTGTGGCCTCCAACATCCCGCCCATCTCGGCGTCCATACTTTCTTTGAACAAATCCTTCCATAGCCTCGAGTTCACATTATGTTCTTCAACCTCGGGTTGGGCCTTCACGGTTGGGTGATATTCCAGGACTGATGGTATGAAGCGGGCCCGCTGTATGGGGGTGGGCTTCTGCTGCTGCTCTGCCAGGAGTGCACTCGGCGGATGGTGTAGGGGTATAGGCCGTTGTGGTGATTCCTCGCCGGGTAACAGGTGGGTCGTCAGCCGACGATCTTCGGGGTATGGGCTTTTAAATCTACGAACAGGTAGCCGTACGGACGAATTGTCGCTTCTTGAAACGCCCACATAAAATGGTCAATGTTCTGAGGATAAATTCGACTACCAAACACACGGATTTGTGCTCTATCAATGGGATTGGAGAACAACACAAAGTATTGGCAGTTCAAGGCAATATCTCTGGACGCCTTCCCTTGAGGAAAGAGATTCTGAGTCAAATAGATGACGGACAGATTTCGATGATGGGACCCTTTGGTGAATAGGTCGGCGATTTTCGAATTGTCCTTGGCCGCACTCATCAGATCATCGAGTACTACCACGTTGGTCTGCTCGGAATCGAAGTAATAGGGTTCGTCTATGTCGTGAGGAATTCCTGGAACAAAACTCACATTCTGTAGTCGTGCAGTTTCGTAGGCGGGCTGCCATTGGCTATAACACCAAACAACACGTGTCGGAGCTGGGGTTGCCACACCTTCCTCTAAGAACTTCATCACCCAGGACGTCTTTCCACACCCCGTAGGACCGCTCACCGTCATCGTATAGGGGTGCTCTAATACTGTCGTGTGTGACGTAGGTGTTGATCGTTCCTCGCGCGTACTTTGAATTTGCACGTTATCGGGACTCCGTTCCTTGAGATGGCTTCGCTGTATATGTCTGCGTAGATTAAATGGCGTGGAAAATGACTTCGAACACAAGTGACATGCGTAAACCATGGCTCTCATCTCCACGGACACCAGGCGTATAATGAAGCTTTCACGGATGCATGTGTGTGTTTATATGCAAGAGCTCCGAGCTCGCCGAGCTCTTGGAGCTCCGGAGCTCATGGAACTCGGAGCTCCGGAGCTCCGACGCCACCACCGGGCGTTGACGGGCGTTGCTACAAGAGAACTCGGAGCTCCGGAGCTGTGGTGGAAACCTTTGCGCGCCGGGGTCAAAGGTCAGTTCCGGTCACGTGAACGGAAGCGGAAGTGACCTCCGGAGCTCCGGAGCTCCGGAGCTCCAAGTTCTCTTGTAGCAACGCCCGTCAACGCCCGGTGGTGGCGTCGGAGCTCCGGAGCTCCGAGTTCC
>JAVTVY010009520.1:0-43655 GCA_036873755.1 Hanleya hanleyi
GCACCCATTCTTTTGTTAATCAGCGAACTTTCTAGATGTGTTTAGACATGAGTGCCAAGAATCTACCCGAAAAAATGACAAATCTGGAAAATATTACGTAAGCCCATAGACTATAGACGACAGATTTTGAGATCGAAAACGAGGCCGGGCTACGGCATGGGTCCAACCAACCATTTGCGTACACTTCGCCATCCATAAAATGGCTTGCGAATCGTGTGTCTCCATTATCGCGGAGCGATATCCGGTACTTTACCGGATTGTGTTCGGCCTTCATCCGGCGGAGAGCAGACTCGAGAAATCTGATAAATTACAGGTTTTCATACCACTTCGGAAACAGATATTGCCTGAGCTTACAAAATATATAGGTATGAATAACTTTTGTATCATCCAAGAGGTGTGGTAGATCTGTAATTTTGAAAAAGTAGGACATCACATGACTCGAAAATGGCGAGTTATGTTGGGGTTACGTCGGTAGACTTCAAGCTGATTTCTGGAAATTCCCTCTCGCAGTTGCCGAAAGTAGGCTGAAAATGGATACACACCATCCCAGGGTCAGTCTTACAGCGTATAGATGACCGAGATGGTTACAGGTTGTCCAACCAACCTGTAACCACGAGATGGTTACAGGTTGTCCAACCAACCTGTAACCATCTGGGTCATCCATACGCGGTAAGACTGACCTTGGTATCGTGTGTATCCATTTTCAGTCTACTTTCGGCAACTATCTGAGGGAATTCCCCGAAGTCAAGACCACGTGATGTCGTCAGCCAATCAGCTAAACTCTACCGACGTAACTCCAACGTAACCCGCCATTTTCGAGTCATGTGCTGTCCTACTTACAAAAATTACAGATCTAAAACACCTCTTGAACGATGCAAAAGTTATTCGTATCTGTATCATTTGTAAGCCCAGACGATATATGTTTCAGAACTATAGTCCGGCCATTTTAATTAGTCGACTACTTTTGAGCTTGTCAATAATCAGCAAATAACTTTTCTTTTTTGCATCGTGTAGAACAAACATAACTCTACAAATGACTACCATTTCTCCGTGATATCGATAATATATCACGCTTGAAATAACTTTGTAATTCACTCCATATAACTCCACTACAGTTGTTTCATGTACTGGAACTCAATTACATAGGGAGACGTCATAATGTATTCGTGTTGTCTAGCACAAAGGTCAACAATGCCGTGTACGGTCATAGAGGTGTTTTCGGTTTAACATTCGGCAATTTCAATGGGCATGGGATATAAGCGACACTCCCACGGACCGCCTGTTATTACTGTATTCGGCCTCAATGACCTTTGTGCTAGTGAGCATGAATATATTATGACGTCTCCCTATGTAATTGAGTCCCGGTACACAAACAACTGTACTGGAGTTTTATATGGAGATAATTAAAAAGTTAGTTCAAGCGTGATATATTATCGATATCACAGAGAAATGGTAGTCATTTTGTAGAGTTCGGATAGTTATACACACTGCAAAAAAGAAAATTGATTTTTGACAAGCTCCAAAGTAGACGACTAATTAAAATGGACAGACTTTAGTATGAAAGCCTGTAATTTATAATATTTCTCGGGTCTGTTCTCCGCCGGATGAAGACCGAACAGTATACGGTAAAGTATCGGAAATCGCTCCGCAATAATGGCGACACACGATTCGCAGGCCATCTCCCGGATGGCAAAGTGTACGCAAAATGATGGTAATGGGTCCACTGAGATAGTCATGTGGTTGTGTATGAAGATTGGGATATCTCCTATAAATAGAAATCCAATGGGAATGCTCGTCTTAATTGAAATGGTGCAGGTCAAATAACCAATCAGTTGGAACAGCACACCGACATGGTCTGTTAATATATTGATTTGACAAAGTCAAACAATCTAGAGAATCTACGAGTCAAACACCGTGCAAATTATATTTTTCTATGAAAGTATATAATTTGTTGATCGATCTATGTCAAATTTAGCATGATAGAAATACGTTTTATGTAATCTGCTATATTCAGACTGTGAACTATCTATGCATGGTGTGTTGAAATTCCTACTCCTGTTCAATTATCATCCGGATAAATTTTCCATTTATCCGTGAAACGAGACAAAACCGTGGTTTTGGCAGTCACGAATGTCGGAAATGTGTCCCAGATATTATTCTTTTAAAAACATTATTCTTAAAATTTAATATTATTACGAGTGTATACATATAGATTTTGGCGCATTTATAATTGAAAATAGGAGAGAGAATTATAGGTTTAAAATCGCGTTCAGCAATATTTCAGCTATATAACGAAAAATTGTAAGTATTCAAGTTAATAACTCAGTAATCCCACACATTAAAACTTATGTAACAAACCGATTTCTCTCAAATAACATAGATACAGTCTTCTTTCACCCGACTGAAAAGATCTTCTAAAGTAGCTGCTCGATAAAATGAATCTCTTACAATATTAAAATCTATACAGTCGATAAGAATATGTTTCACTGTGAGATCTTCGTGGCATGGAATACACCTTGGGACTGACACTTTTTTTAGTAAATGTTCATGAGTTAATCGTGTATGGCCGATTCTACATCGCCTGATCATGGCTTGATCGAAATGTTTCTGGCTGTTCAGATGAGTATAGCCTACACCTTTTTTGAACTCATGAAGTTTGTTATTATTCACAGTATCCAATAAAGATTGAAACAGCTTTCTCACATAAGTACAGATAGAGGATCTGAAATCGCTATATGGGATTCCAGCAGGATCAACCTCATTATCTAGGGCTGCCTTTGCCAGTTTATCAGCCTCAGTATTACTTTTGATACCAACGTGACTAGGCAATCAAGAAAACACAATATCAATTTGTTGATCAAATATAGTCATATAATTGTAAAATATTCAAGATGGTGGGATGAGTTGAAGTTCCACTTAATCGCTTGAAGGCATGACAGTGAATCTGAGAATATGACATATTTTTTTCATTTTAGTGAGCCCAATACCTTCCAAAGCCGACAATATAGCTCTTGCTTCAGCAGTGAATATCGAACTTTTACCTGGTAGTCGACAGGTTTTAGTTTTGTAACTAAAGATAGTAGCACATGCTACTCTCTCACCAACTTTAGAACCATCTGATGCGATCTGTAATTTTCTCTCAGCAAACCAAATTCTTGTGTATACACAAGCTGGCTCGTGTCGGCTTTTTAAAGTTTCGTTTGAAAATAGTATCGTATTTAATTATATAATCGTTTTGTTAATACCGGACATGTTTCTGATCCTGTCACTTAAGGGATTATGATAATATAGTAGCAATTATTTAAAAGTCGTACAACAAGAAATAGTCTCTTATTGGTTGTATTCTGTTTGAATGTAATAGAGTCAAAAATCAGAATGTAGCTTGTCCAATGGAAAATCCAACTATAACATGTTTGATAGGTCAGTATATTGGCATAAATACAAATCCACAAAAACAATTGTTCTTAGCACTGCCAGTAGAAGTCCACAAAGAGTGAACTTACAATATTGAAAAGCAGTTAATTCTAAATTGTGTCTGCTAGAACAAAGACTAGATATGTTAGATACGAAATTTATTTTGGAAGGTATTTTTAATCAATTTGTTTTCTCTATCAGTAATTGTCTCAGCCTATAATTTTTCTGTGAATTGAGCCTGCTTGCAGCTGAAATGTGGATCAGACAATAGGTGCGTGTCAATTGGCAATTGATCATGCAGTTTCACTTCAGACCAAGCACAAACCAGACGACAGGTTGTGAATAATTGGGTCACAATAGGCGATTAGAGATTGCATAGAAAGAATCCAGGGCATTTCCCCCACTGTAATCTGGATTATACAATCACATGTTCATATATCTTCCTGGTATTTGCTTTTCAAATCAATACAGCTTGGTGACAGGGGTATACCTGACTCACACTGGAATTCGGAGCTCTACTCAACTTTGGACGATCCTTCATATTGGCTGGCACGAATAGTCACAATATCAGTAAACTCATATAATACTACGGAAAATTATATCTGATTTCAGCGCTATATAAATCCCGTGCGAATTTCAAACTACATTCGCTAACCAATCAGGTGGCGAGCTTGGTGTTACAATTTCAAAATCTCTGTAATTACACACGGTAGCACATGGATCGATATAATAAACATTATCGGGAAACATTTGGCATCATTTCCAGACAATGTGCGCGGTAAACGTAAACATCAAAGGGTTTACTCCCGCCGAGAAGTCTGGATTCGTTATGCGGTAGAAAATATCAAATGATCGTGCCTTACGAAAGTGTTAATATCCGTGAACTAACAGTCAATGTCAAAGTGAAAAGGCAGAAATTGTCGTGATTGGCTTTTGGGATCTCGTAGAATATATATTTTTTTTATAGCGGCACGTCCAGATGGTATTACCTTGATTGACCCTGGTTTACCTAGATTGGAATCTTCATTGCCTTTGACAATTATGTTGATATAATAAATGGTGAAAAATCTTTAAGCGATCCACCACAATTTTGTTTTCGAACATAATCTATGTTGTAACAGAAACAATATCGATGTTTTAAGTGAGTGAGTGAGTGAATAGGGTTTAACGTCGCTTTCAACATTTTTTCAGCTATATCACGACGGGGAAGGGAAGGGAGGGGAGGGGGATGTTTTAAAAGTACTCTTCAAACTTGTTTGTGTTTTTTTCGAGGATTTCTGCAGGCAGTGCTATATTGTTTTGGTTGATTTTATTTATATAAATATACTTACCTCAAAAATGTTACAGTGGAATTTTGATATATGACATTACTACATTCAAACAGGATACACCAAATACGGGACTGATTTCCATTACACGACTTTCAAATAATTGACACGGTGTCATCCCCTTAAATCTCTCTTCGTTTGACCTTGATCCGTTTGTCTTTCACAGACAGTTCCTAAGTTAAGCCAAGTTAAGCCAAGTAAACCACATCTTCTGTAATCTTGCTCGCTATTATATTTCTTGTAATAGGTTCAGCATGTTTTTGCTAAAGCTATAGCGGTGCGTGTTAAGACAACCAGCACACAAAACTGAAATTACTAACAGCACATGATGAGGTTATGTAATTTGAAACAAGTCTAAGATGACCTACCCTCTGCAGCCGTCTGGGACTGTGGTTCAGAGACTGCCCTAGCTGATCACGCCGTAGTATCCAGTTCTCAGTTCGCGGTCGTACCGGTGCTACAGGCTCAGAATATCTCCGTCTCGAAGTCGAAGGGACGTTGTCTGGGCGTCTCTGTGAAAATGACATCGCTGGAAGAAAATTGCAATTCCTTTTATACAACGTACTTTTCCCTCTTCGCACTATTTCTCATTGGAACTGAACACGTTAATATTATTTAGCATCTCCATACGCAAGTCTACTTCTTCGTTCACAAAATTCGAACTGTGCAGATGATATGTAGTTGTTCACGTTAAAACGATTACATTTCCGTGTGAACACCAGGCCTATTATTTACCGAGATCATAAACAAGACATATCGCAGTGTCATGCCTCCATTTGCTTCCTGTTTCATATGTCTAGGTTAACCTAAGTTCAGACTGACCTTACGTACCCTGAATTATTTTGCGTTCTTCATTACAAAAGTCTACCCATATTTCACAATTCCAAACCTTGGTCCTTGTTATAACGTCTCCGCGTGTCGAATGGAATATGTAGGACAAAGGTCTGTCACACAGCTCGAGTATCCTTTATGTCCGCCTAGAAATTTTAAATGAAAGACATCTATCTTCAGCTAAATGTACCGTATGAGAAAACAACCTATTTATCAACAAGGAAGCCAGCTCGAGCTGTTACTGAAAACCAAGGGAGTTAATGCTGAAGCCAGCCAAGCGTAACAATACAATCGGAATACCAGTACTCGACGAAGGTGAGCGAAATGGCCTCTGGGAACTCAATAACGCCATGGTTGCTATATGAGTTACGAGATATAAGAACGCGTCATTGCGAACTGGAGTAAATATTTGTGTCTCTCTTATGCTTTTCATCATACCAATAAAACGGTAAAAAAGTCGAATTTTATGGCGAATTGCAGGAAAATGAGATATATGATCTATCAAAATGTGCTCCCTGACATATTTTTTCTACATCTGAAGCCTTTCTAGGGAAGATTTCTCTTGTATCGTAAAGAGTAAAGAAAAATGACACCTTAAACCAAAACCATTCTTAATAACCAAACTTCCTAGTATATTGTGTGGCGATATTATTTTGTGTCATATTTATGTTACAAGAGAAGATCCTCCATCGAAATGCCACAAAAGTACCAAATTAGGCCAGGGAGCACATTTTTGATCAATCATATGCATTTGGGATATTGAAGACTGTCTGCAGAGTAAAATGGTGATCATTCCAGTAGACAAAGTTCCAAATAATTTAACATTCATTGTAAGTATTACTAGTACCAGATTTGGGTTAAGAAGTGCAGTACAGCTGCAGTAATTAGGTATATGTAATAAACACAAACATATTGTAAAGGGAAGAGATATTTCGGTTCCGGTCACTCACACCGATATACAACAACTACAAATTCCACAAACTACCATGTCAACCTAGAAATATGGATGGTTCCAATAGATTCGGTACTTATGTCAAAACTGTCGACTAGAATTCTCAGGAAGTAAAACAATTTTGGATAAAATGTAGTGCTGCTATTTAAAAAAATATGCAGGTCGATACTAGAAAACCCCAAATGTTAAAAGAACACAAGTCGTATAGAAACGTATCCACCTGCTTTTTTTATCTGAGTAGTAATATTCCAGAAAGTCATGCATATGACATACAAATCTCCTAGTGGTATTTGATAGATTCTGTGAATAATGAGGCGATTTGATCTACCCCTTTCAAGCTACTTAGAAGCGCCAAAGTGCGTTAAATCATCTGAATTTCCCAAAATGCCCCCCTCCCTCCGATGGAGAAGGCCATCTCTCCCTGTCCCACCCCCGTCTGCCCCATGCACCTCAATATTCAAGTCGCTCCGCCGCGCCTGCTTCAGTGTTTATCACCACCATAATGATAAACTTGGAGCCTAGGCGTTTTGATAAAATAGCTTTATTGAACCACACAGTGTGTACGATAATGCACTGTGGTGTTGATTTAAAATATTTCGCAATTTAGTGAAACCATGTCACTACAGCTATAAAATATGTCAATCAGCTTTTTTTTTAATGAAAGTTTGCCCCCCCCCCTGTTTCTTGGAAAATAATTCGCCGATAATATTCATCAACTGTACTCACTCACCCATGTGAAATGTCAACAATTGGCACTGCTAAAGTTGTGGATGGGGCAAAAGGGGTTGCCCCCAGGAAAATTTTCGAACCTAGACGATTCTCTACGAATATCTGACCCATTTCAATTAAACGTAACATATAAAGGTGATGGAAAAAGATGCCGACGTACTGACAAGAAGTCATATGACTCACAATTATGTTAAAATTATTGGGGGGAGGGAAATGATCCTTGTCGGTACCACGCTTGGTACTGTGTGTCTAATAGAGGTTGAACCTCCCATGGTGAAAACACTCAGGGTATCTCAGGTGTATTCAAGCTCGGGGTAAATGAATCAAATGAAGCTCGGGATAAGAGCTCGGGGTAAAAATATACCTTAAGGGAATCTATACGTTAGCCTTGAGAAGTGGCAAGTCATTACGTCACCAATCTACAGAGTCAATCCTGCTATTCAGAACCAAAGAAGATCGCGAGGTTATGCACGAGTTGTTCCCCTTGAATGTGTTCAACCACCCCAAGTCAGATGACCACGAGGAAGTTCTGAGATTACAGCGGCCCTAACAAGAAAATGGTACAAATAACAGCTATATTCATGAAAGCTTTCTACTCCTTTTATGCACGGTGATGAAGTATACTGAATTGGTGTTTGAGGTTACGCAGATCTAGGGATAGATCTTGGTGTATTGACGTAATGTACAGAGTGAAACAAACTGAATGAAATATTGTTATTGATTGAAGATCCAAACAGCATTTTCCTTTATTCTTTATTGAGCATTTGGCGAAATGCAGGTTCCGTTTGAAAACCGGTCGTGTTAGAACTGATAAATAAATGGTGATTGACAGACAAATATTAATCGCCAGTATTTGTCTTGGGGATTGAAGTACCGTAGCATTTTTGGTGTCAGAAGTGGGATTCTTATTATTTTTGGTGTCAGAAGTGGGATTCATAATGTACCCAGCCCGGAGAATTGCAAGTTATCTACCCAGCACGAAGATTTATATAGCCTGCATCAAACATCTGGTCCGAAGCGCTGTAGACGCGGGGGCGGGGGGCACATCTGATAGTCTATCAGCTGAAAATGATACAAGTAAAGTGTTGTTGCTGATGCACAGCCACACCAATAATCCAGACATCATGAATTTGGATGGAGCGACGGAGATGAACGTTGGCGATAATCTTATGATGACTGGTGATACAACTGGAGCTGACAAGTCTTTGGTGGATCTGAGGAAAGACATTGTTGATGTACTCCGTGGGACGATAAAAGACACAGCGTCCATGATCAAGGATGCAGAAGAAACGTTTTCCAGTATGGAACTACCCAGAAATCAAACCTCAATTTGTAGCCCGTATGACGGCTCCTGTGGTCTAATTTGTCGCGACAGATCGTTTCTAGGAATAGGAAGACTAGTAGAAGTAAAGAACACAATATTGGAACGTCGAGACAAACAGAAATGCCCTCAGCCTCACAACAGCGATAGCTCCAGTAGCATGACGACTCTGACGAGAGCAAAACTGCTCACAGTAGTAAAGAACGGGCAAGTATCAAACGAGGGCTAATAAATGGGAATTACGGCAAAACAGATTCAAAGACGTGACTAAAATTAGAGGTTGAACAAAAGACGAGAAACTGGCTGAACTGTAGCCCACAGGAAGATCTTTTGCTCTCCATTTAGTAACTAAAGTCTGTCCATTTTAATTAGTCGTTTATTTTGGAGCTTGTCAAAAATCAACAGTTAACCCTGCAACAATTTTCTTTTTTGCAGCACGTATAACAAACTGAACTCTACAAAATGACTACCATTTCTCTGTCATATCGATAATATATCACGCTTGAACTAACTTTTTCATTCTCTCCATATAAAACACCAGTGCAGTTGTTTATGTGCCGGGCCTCAATTACATAGAGAGACGTAATAATGTATTCATGCCCACTGGCACAAAGGTCACTGATGCCAAATACAGTAATAACACGCAGTCCGTGGGAGTGTCGCCTATATCCCATGCCCAGTGAAATTGTCAAATGATAAACCACGCACGCCTCATTGTTGACCTTTGTACTAGACAACACGAATACATTATGATGTCTCCCTATGCAATTGAGTCCCGGTACATGAAACAACTGTACTGAAGTTTTATATGGAGAGAATTATAAAGTTATTTCAAGCGTGATATATTATCGACATCACGGAGAAATGGTAGTCATTTTGTAGAGTTCTGTTTGTTCTACACGATGCGAAAAAGAAAATGTAGGCAGAGTTAACTGCTGATTATTGGCAAGCTCCAAAGTAGACGACTAATTGAAATGGACAGACTGTAGTTTCACTTTATATATAGCCATGTACACACATCGTTTTGCAAAACCTAGATCACACCAGCCGAAGAGTTCTGATCAACTTCAAGGATATTTATTTTTTACATGATGTGAATTTGTGTGAGCGTTTGATTTCGAAAAAAAAATTAATATTTTTTTAAGCCGTAAGCACATGGGAATGTTGTCAACGATATGAACATTTATTCAAGCGATCTTTGTTGGTAACTTTTCTATTGTTTTCAGAATGCCAGGAATACGCTAATGCGGATTAGTTCTACTTGATCCAGATTGTTTTGCTTCAGAACACTTCTGATAATCTCCAAGTTTCATTCCACGTCAAAAGAGCACATGGTTGGTGAAGACCATACTGGGGTCAATATGGACGTAATTGCATACGTCCTCGATCAGAGGATTAGTGTAAATTCAAAATGCCGGCCATGTGGGACTACCAGAAAAGTGGTGTTTTCGTCATTTACCTTCAAAATGTTTGCATTATATTATTGAGATCCAAGTGGGGAAAAAACGTTTTTAATTCACATCAGATTGTTTTGCGGATCAGTAATTTAAAAAATCTGACCTAAAAAGCGACCAAGGCTTCATCAGAGCGGCCATCTAGGATTTTGTTAATATTTTCTGGTAGAGTTCGAACATGGTATTGTGTGATAAGTCACAATCAAAGCGTGACTGAGGTACATCATTTTTAGATGACGACTCTATAACGAATATTATGGATTAAGAATACTGATCAGCGATACGGATTTGATATTTTGGAACATCATGATGTCTTGCCGGCATCATTGAAAACTGTTGACCGCTTCTCTCTTGCAGGAAACAAGCCTATGTTTATGTATACTTTTGTCTTTTTGAATTTGGTGCTAATACTGTTATATGGAAATGGAATAGGTCTTTGGATTATGGACGCGGATATTCTCTAATGGACGACGGCTGGATTATGAATGACGGACTAGACGCTTGTAATTTGCCCCCTAGCTCAATAGGTAAGAACAATGTTTAGTTTTTTTGGTGGCAAAATCCTTATTAGATACCCATGTACATATATTAGATTGAGTTGTCTAATGACTTCCTCTAACTGAAGTGAATTATAAGTGACGTAGATGGGTTAATCTTCCGTATATTCCATATATGTCCAGATAATATTTTCAAAGTAAAATTGAGTTAATGATATTTTTTGACATACTTTAAACTTAAATATTACATTTGGTCTATTCCTCGCTCATTTCATGATCATATGTTCTCTTGTATTCATTACTCTATTCCTTTGCCGTACATTGATGCAATGAACTATGTTTTTGATTAAGAGTATGCTCACTGTGTTTCAAAAATCCATTGGATAATCCGAATTTATCGTTTTGTTAGAATTCACATGCTATCTAAGCGTGTGCTTTATAAGTGCAGTCTACACCTTTAGTTCAATGGGAGGTCTCATCAGCCTTGCCGAAGGCTACTTCAGAACTCAAACATTCACCCTCGACAGTTGTTGGAATAACGGAAATATCGGACTGAATCAACTCTACCGGCATCATTGGTTCTCATCAAATGAGAACATGGAGAAAGCGAAACAATGAGAGTTAACTACAATTGCTTATAATTGACCTGTAATTGGCGTTTCACTTTGTAGTACTGATCAGGGAAAATTCTTCGTGATATCCAGTGTGATGAAAATATTACACAGGAAATTACCAGTCATAATGCATTCAGGGCAAGCGTCACCATGAAGACACCGGTATCAATCCTGGAATATCCTTGAAACGATCCACAAGGGATTCAAACATGCACCCGTCCTCCAACACTCACTATGCAACCTGCAATGTCCAGTTTTCATTTGAGAGATAACAGAGAGGGAAGAGGGAGAGAGAATTAAGTTTTGAGCAATATTTCAGCTATATAGCGACGATGAAACAAAGTACTCAAGCCAATAACTTAGTAATCCAACGCATTAAAACATACACACATTAAAACTTATGCAACAAACCGATTTCGCTCAAAAAAAAACAACAAGACAAAGTCCTCTCTCACCCGACTAAAAAGATCTTCCAAAGTAGTCGCTTGATAAAAAGAATCTTTTACAATCTTAAAGTCTATACAGTCGATAACAATATGTTCCGCTGTGAGATCTTCGTGACATGGAATACACCTTGTGACTGGCTCTTTTTTTTTAGTAAATGTTCGTTAGTTAATCGTGTATGGCCGATTCTACATCGCCTGATCATGGTCTGATCGAAACGTTTCTGGCTGTTCAGATGAGTATGGCCTACAGGTTTTTTGAACTCATGAATTTTGTTATTATTCACAGCATCCTATAAACACGGAAACAGCTGTCTCACATAAGTACAGCTAGAGGGTCAGCTATATGGGATTCCAACAGAATCAACCTCATCATCTAGGGCTGTCTTAGCCATTCTATCAGCCTTAGTAAGTATTACCTTTGATGCCAACATAACTAGGCACCCAACAAAACACAATATCAATCTGTAATGTAATTATGGAGGAAGGCTCTCTAAGTAAACTTGACTGAAAATTTCACGCAAGTAAGAATGCAAAATTCTCACCCCAATCCGGTCCCCTTGAGTGAACCTCACCTAACTTGACTTGAATGGGATGAATAAAAAATCTCCACAAGTGAAGATATACAGCAGAGCTGCCTTTGTATGTGGTAAAACTATATAAATAAATAACTATACAAAGATAGCATGATGGAGTTTCCGATTCTGTATTATACTTGGAACGTTTTCACATCTTTGGATGTTCTTCTACAAGTAAATATTACATTCAAACGAGCATATATCTAGTCTTAGTACCGCCTTTGTAAAAGTCCTTCGAAAATGAACAATGAAGTCCGAAATATTGGATGTACTGTGAATTAACCTATTTAGTTTATCGTCCGCCAAACGCCTTTGAGGAAAAAAAATCTTCTTTTCAACACCTACATTTCGACTTTTATAATTATGTATTTCTCTTTTATTCTGAGCTCCTCTATTTGACGCAGTCTGTGTTGTTGGTCCGGTCATGGTTATTCGTAGTCCTGCAGTTATGAAATGACGCAACAAGAAAACGATACTTGAATGAGAAAGGGGCCAATGCAGCTTAATGATGTTTGGAGAGGCGGGGTGTATCTAAATACCAATGAATGTGATATGGCTATAGCAGTTTGCCGCAAAATATTACTATGCAAATGGTAACTGATAATGAAATTCAAAATTTGATACACATTCTTCAATTCAGAATGTTGAAAGTACTTGTATACCATCATTTCGTTCGTCAAGTACCAATCATATTCATGTTCTAAATGCACACGATGTGTGATATACGAAAATATATATTTGAAAATGGATATCCTGGGGTCCTGGACCCATCAGCCTCGAGCATATACTTTACTTGCTTGCTCAGATTAGTATTTTTCCCCGTCTAAAGGTAGTTATGCTAATTATTTGTTAATTGATCAGGAAGTTTATGCGACGAATATTACATATATACAAAGAGAAGTGGTTAACTGATTGATTAATCGAAACATCTCCAAATCGGCTTTTCTTGAAAATCAACTACATAGATAAAGGACTGGACATGATTAATTTATCCAGAATCTCGAAAGATTCAGAATTACGTAACGCTCACAGCCAGAAACAAGGTAATAGCTATCATCCCGAAAAGGTGATGAGTTAGAGCCATCACTCTTTTGTATGATCATCTTTAAAAATGATGGTCTTCACCTCGGACGAGTGATGAGCAGCGATTGTAAATTTAGGTCATCACCTTTTAATGGTGATCATCACCCTTAAAAGGTGACGGCCGTCACCATTTAAAGGTGATGGGTTCTAACTCATCACCTTTTAAAGATGACCAGGTCTGATCACCATGATAGGATGATGGGCCATCACCTTTTTTTCTGGCTGTGCTGTTCCAAACTATTTTTAGTTCACAGAACCCCCTCGTATTTCATGTAAATATACTAAATAGATAGCCACAAAAATATTCAATTACTCTTATGCTTTCAAGGAGTCTGACTGGAACTTATACACGTCGGGGGGCTATAGTTCTGATTGTGAATCGTCGAACTTAATTTATAAACAATGCAAACACATTGTGACTGGTGATACAGTTGGTGATAAGGGCCCAAGAATACTCCTGATGAGAGAACCTAAATATAGAGAGCCGAGAAGAATAAATCTGAAGGTCGACCAGAAGATAGTCCTGACTGGTTTGGAACAGTACGTTATTGATTAGTCTAAGCGAGAAAATGTTGAAGCTGCATCACCAAGCTTATTTCAACTCTGTTGACGAGGGCCCTTTAGGCGGTAAAAGCATTTTGGGAAAGTTGTTGTGCTACTATTTCTAAAAACTCACAAACGCTAAAGGTTACAAGCCATACAGACATGTATCCACATGAGATTTTCTCGACTCGCTATACTACAATCCCCCATCAGGAACTTATTGACAGTCTAAGTTCATCATTAGCATCTGTGTTCAAGAAGACTGATCGCCGATATATTAATGTCAGCAGCCATAACGCATTCTCTAGCTCTACTACATGTACATACAAGGGATATCATTCACGGGATGGTTCTTTAAACTTCTCATTAAAAAATATGTGAAATTTGGCAACACAATATATCAGTAGCATATAGGTATTCTGTTGGGTAATTCTGCACCCCTGTTGGCTGACCTATATCTGTCCTGTTATGAATATGACTAAAAGCCGATCAATTCAAAGCCCGTTCCTTCTCATTCACCAAACGCTATATAGACGATCTTCTCGCTGTGGATAATAGCTATATATATATTTGAGGGGAACTACAGATAGCCCTAACGGCACACCATATTAAGATCTCTATAAAAATGAAGAGGTCTTCTCTCTCGCGTCGACTTTATGACAAAAGAGATGATTACAATTTCGACATCTTAAACCATCCCTCTCTGGACAGAAATATTCCAGTTGGACCTGCATTTGGCGTATACGTATCTCGCCTAGTAGCATTTCCTAGATCCTGGGTTAATTGAGACGATTTTAATCAACGTCACAAAACATTATTGCAGAAACTTATAAAACAAGGCTATACCACAAAGTGCCTCCCTTAAAGTTTTTCAAAGTTGTCGATACATATCGCATTCTGATAGCAAAATACGAGCGAAGCTTGCACGATCTATGGGCCGTATGAAGCCATGTACTTCAAGATTCTCATGGTGTTCATATGAACAGTCACAATCAATGCGTGAAGGAGATACATCATTCTCTAGATGAGGACTTTACAACGAATATCATATGGATTAAGAATACTGATCAGCGATACGGATTTGATATTGTTGGGAACATCATGATGTCCTGTCGGCATCATTAAAAATTGACCGCTTTTCTCTTGCAGGAAATATGTATGCTACGATTGTCTTTTTGAATTTGGTGCTAATGTTTTAATACAAAATATGGAATAGGTCTTTGGATTATGTATATTCTTTAATGGACGACGGCTGAATAATGAATGACGGACCAGACGTGATATCTAAGAATGTCCTGGGATTACTCTCCCTTCTCAGTCTCTAAGTCTTATCTCTAGGGTTGTGTCTGTCCTTAGCCGCGAATGTGGAGATAATGTATTCGAAGATAGGAGCCGGTGTGGAGACTAAGAATGTCCAGTGGCTATGAGTGTCTGGTTCCTATCTTCTTACCCAGCTAGGACATTTTTCTGCACCTTAAACTCAAGTGTCGGTCCTTAGTTTCCATAGAAAAGGGACACTCTTAGCTAGGACATTCTTAGCCTGAATACCGGAGACATTTAGTCAAAGGACATTCTTAGCCTGCACACCGGACACATTTAGTCAACGGACATTCTTAGCCTGAACACCTGAGACATTCAGTCAACGGACATTCTTAGCCTGAACACCGGAGACATTCAGTCAACGGACATTCTTAGCCTGCACACCGGACACATTTAGTCAACGGACATTCTTAGCCTGCACACCGGATACATTCAGTCAATGGACATTCTTAGCGAATCTATTTTCCGAATCGTTTCCTAGGCTGTATGTATGAATAAATTATGGAGTGAAAGCGGAGTCTCCGAAATATATACAATTTACATTTAAAGGGAAGAAAAGGCTTGTTCACTGCATCAATTATTCAGTTCGACCCCCTTTTGTTGAAAATGAAAACCCGATATGCTGAAGATATCAACTTCACAACAACATACAACAATCCAATATGTATGTTATATACACCAGAACGCAGACTTGTCGACACGAAACGCACTTCCCAGATACGTTGCTGCCGTCAAGACGAACATGTTGGTCATACCATTTCTGAGCTGGGTAGTTATCACCCTAACAAATGGTAAGTGAAAGACGCTTGATTCTTGATTATACATGTAACACAAATACATCATAAAACCAATTTCACATTTTGAATTGTATTCACTGACATAACGCAGGCTATGAGATTCAATCACAAGACAAAAAGTTTGACATGGGCAACGGCCAATACACGGTAAACAGTTTTCACGGCACCATTTGATCAGTTGTGAGTAAAAGCGCTTGTTGGCATAGCCTTGTCTAACTAATTTGTATTGGAATGTCTTGTGACGTTGATTGAAAACGAGACTGAAATAAAATAATAATAACGTGAAATTCCCGAATTATTCTCGAGTCTAAAATTTTCAGTAATATTACAGCTTCTTATGTCATGGTGATTTGAAGTTCCTCATAATGAGCAACATGCGGAAATGTTGGGTGACGGTTTTGTTTGCAGGTCTTGGTAACTTTGCGACGTCACAGTGAGGTTGTACAATCGAAATAATCTCTGAGTCATTTTTCAGATGTTGAAAAAGGATCGTGTGAACAATTTATGACGATATATTATTATTTTTTGTCATTTTGTATATCATAATATCGAAATTTCTGTACTTTTCGGTATTTTTCATATATATTTTTATTTCATTTTTATAATTTTTGTTTGTAAAGATACAGTTTTATATATCCGAAAATGATCATATGGAGTAAACTATAGTCATATATAATACATGTGGTCATGTGTTGACTTTCCAGTGATGTCATAATATCGAAATAATAGTACTTCTAGGTATTTTTTATACAATTGAAATTTCTTTTTGGAGTATTTTAAATGTTTGAAAATATTCATCTCAGGAACCTGCCTAGGATTATCATCAAGATTTTAAATATAAATACATTTCCTAGGAGTACTGAACGTTTCGTTCCATTATTAATATAATAATAGTAATAATCTACTTGTAACAGAGCAGATCTATAATGCTGCCATTTTATAGTGCTGTCCCACCGAAATATCATGCCGACATGATACCCCACGAAGTCACATTATACTGACACCGAGCGAACCAGTCCTTGTTCTATCCTCTTAATGCTGAGCGTAAGCGAGGAAGCAACAAGTTTCATTTTTCAAGTCTTCGGTATGACCCAGCCTGGGATCGAACCCAGTACCTACCGCTTACGAGGTCGCCATAGGAGAAACGCAGTTCAGGAATGGGCATGGAGATCACTTACAAAGTTGTCCCAACCATGCACAGTATACTCCCTACATGTAGCTACCCTGAATTGGACACAGTATCAGTTCCAGCTGTTGAGAGCGCTAGCACAATATCAGAATAAGATTTACAAATGGCATTACTGTGATCAGTACTACAGTCAGAATGGTCGCATAACAGAGCATGTGATGGAATATCAATGGCATTGAGATTGATATCAGTGGCAAGAGTATAGCGAGAAATATCACCATCAGTCAGCTTTCACCAATCAATGTAGCTTGATTTGGAGAAACAGTCACGACTTTGCAATGTCGGCAAGATATCCCATTTGATGGAAACTGACAATGGACGGTGATCTGATGATATAAGTTCATAGAAAACCTCAATATCACATATCGACATATGTACAAGATCAGACGAGACAAAGTGATCTAGCCAGGAAGTTGACAGATGGGCATCACTGATGCACGTGTAGGTGTCGGGAGGAAGTCGCTCGATGTCAGACATGTGCATTTTGTAGGTATCACAAAAAGAATCAAGCTTCCGTCCAAAGCTTGATGATGGGTGAGAGTTCCAATCCCCAAGCACCATTATATTCGGAATATCAAATTCTTCAATGATAGCCCGTATTTTACCCAAATAATCCAGAACAAGCTACAAATTCTTTGGACAGTGTGTGGGCATATACACACACAAAACCAGAAGTTTGGAACCGCCACACTCTATACGAAGCCCACCTATTCTGCAATCATCATACTCAATAAAAGTTGCTTTTTACATAAACGTTTAATCCACAATATAGCGCAAAATCAGAAGTTTGGAACCGTCACATTCTATACGAAGCCCAACTATTCTGCAATCATCACACTCAATAAAAGTTGCTTTTTTACAAAAACGTTTAATCCACAATATAACAACACCCCGATGAGGATGACTCCTCGTTAAATGAGTCATCAATCGCAGACACCCCTCGTTCATAAAATTCACTATGTTCAGAGTCCAGAGTTCCGATATCAGACTTCAGGAGCCTAGTCTCTCGCATTAAAAAACTATCACTTTTGTCACAAATCTCCTTAACTTCAGGGATGGATGACCTAAGATACCCACAGCGGACTCACAGAGTAATTCACATACATGTCTTTGTTTATAAATACTAGAAAACTGAAGCCCCTCCTGATGCGACCGCTGTCAAACTTTATACATTGCAATTAAGGACTTTTCGAGTGAGTGAAAGGACATCATTCAATATTGACCTCTAATTTGTGTTAGTGGTGAAGTAGCTCAGTGATGAGAGCGTCGCTCATGTATGACCAGGCGGTTTGTGTCACTGATGACGTGAGTTGAACCAAAAGTGGTTTTCTGTGAAGGTTCTGAATAACCGGTGTCTAAAAGTGTCCGGCTCCGACATGTGTATTCCAACCCAGCTAGGGAATTTTCGCTTCATTTGCAACTACTGTCGAATACTTATTGCTCCAAAAGAAAACATTTTCAGACATCACACTGGACCATTATCTATATATATATGTATTAATCTAAATGTAATACAAGTGTTCACAGGGACGGATAAGTATCATCGCGTCAGACAGGTTGACGTTCTATATGACCGTCATTGTATATATTTTTTTTTTGTGGAAACGCCTGTCCTGTAGGTCCAGGCGGTTGGTGTCATTGACGATGTGGATTCAGGCCAAAAATGTTTATTCTCTAAAGTCGGGCAATGATCAATGAACTTTGCGTTGATTTATACTGGTTGTTTCACGCTTCAACGTAGAGATTCGGCTATTGAAATGTGTGTGATCGGTAGCCCCTCGCTCACTTTCGCTGGATCGGCGAGGGTTTCAATACCAAGGCTGTATCAGTATTGTCTATGAGAAGTTTTTAGGGATTTCTTGTGGTTCTACCGACCTGGATCAACATTATTAGCACGAGCGTGTTCATTGTGACGACCGTGTTCATTTTAACGACCGGTATCGTGTACGAAAGCGTTTCGGGATTGGCTTATTTTCAATTTGTTGTATCGAAGATAAAAAATACTTCACAGTATAACGGTTGGTTAACTTTGATCAGTGCTATTACATCTTTCCCCTCCTGGTTATTAGTCTTGGTAAACTTTCCCTCATCGATAGCCGCGATCTCTGTAAGTTTGTATAGTTTTCCCTTATTTGGAGTTTCACATTTGAATACATGTAGGCGTAAATCGGTAATGGTGTATTCCAGGTCCCTCATTTGTAGCACTGTCATAACAAAGTCCTTTTTGGGGATGTCGCAGATTCTTGGATGTGCTTTTTGGCTCTCCTCAATTGCTCAATATCTACCAAATAATTGAAGTACACAGAATGATACGTCGACCTAAATATTTGTAATCGTCTTGCAACTGAGAGTGGATTATTTCGTAAAACAGCATATTTCATTTCCCCCAAAAGAAATCCGCTAGCATATTCTCCAGCCTTCTTGAGATTTACCTCTCTGGATTAGAAAGTATGTCAATTCCACTTGAATTTTTCATAGCATAGAATAATAGTGTTCGCGGTTTTTTTTTTGCGTTTTAACAGTATTTTTTTTTCGCTGCTCTACTCAACGGGGGATAGAAAAATTCGACAGTATCAGCCAATAAATGTAGTTTGTTCACTGTAAATTGAACACGGTTATTGATTTTGTGTCATCGATGAGTATTTACCGAAAGAAAGCGGGTCAATACCACCACACACAAAGAAGATATATTCGTGAATCCCTCCTCCCTCAAAATTACTAAACTACCTTCAGGAGTGAAATAGAGGACATACGAATGGATGATGACCGAATGTATAGCTATTAGACATGGACGAGAGAGAGAGAGAGAGGGAGAGAGAGATGGGAAATTTAGGTTTAACGTCGCGTTCAGCAACATTTCAGCTAAAAATGATCAAACAAAATTCTAAGTATTCAAGTTAATAACATAGTAATCCAACACATTGAAACATACACACATTAGAACTTATACAACAAACCAATTTCTCTCGAATAGCCTAAGATAGAGTCTTCTTTCACCCGACTTAAACGATCTTCTAAAGTAGCTGCTCGACAAAAAGAATCTCTTGCAATCTTAAAATCTATAGAATAGAACATATGTTTCATTGCGAAATCTTCGTGGCATGGAATACACCTTGGAACGGGCTCTTTTTGTTAATTTCGTGAGTTAATCGTGCCTGATCATGGCGTGATCGAAACGTTTCTGGCTGATGTGATCAGCTGGGTTCATTTCTTTGCCATTCAGACAGTTTTTGCTGCTCTTTGACATAGATATTGCCGTAGAAAAATGCACCCTAGTCTGTGTATAAAATCGTCCTAATGTCAACCAGAAAATCAATCGCGAGTATATGAAATATATATTTCTTGCAGCTGCTGTATACAAATGCCCCGATTGGATACGCTGGGAATCAGCGGTTCTTGGCGATGTGTGCTACTACACCATCCGCGAACATCAGACTTGGCAAGGTGCGACGAATGTGTGCTCCGGTAACGGGGGCCAGTTGGCCAAAGTTACAACTGCAAAAGTCAACCAGTTCTTCTATAGATTGCGTTGGACATACATGTGGATTGGAGCCAGAAAATACGACGGGTATTGGTTGTGGTCAGACGGTAAGACAATCAAGTGTGGTAAAATGTTCATCTTACTCGTATTACAAGCGTCTAGTCCGTCATTCACAGTTCAACCGTCGTCCATTAATGAATATCCGCGTCCATAATCCAAAGACCTATTCCATATTCCATATAACAGTATTTGCACCAAATTCAAAAAGACAATCATAGTATACATAAACATAGGCTAGTTTCCTGCAAGAAAGAAGCGGTCAACAGTTTTCAATGATGCTGACAAGACCTGATGTTCCAAAAATATAAAATCCGTATCGCTCATCAGTATTCTTAATCTATAATAATCGTTGTAAATTCGTCGTCTAGAGAATTATGTATCTCTCTCACGCTTTGATTGTGACTGTTCATATGAGCACCATGAGGATCTTGAAGTACATGGGTTCATACGGTCCCTATTTCGTATATTACTTGGATTATTTTATCTGGATGTATCTCGTTCGTGTGAATCAAGCAGGTCCGATCATTACTACAGATATATTCATGGTAATATTGTCTGATAATTACATCATCTAAAGAATTATTTTTCAAATTCTTTCAATTCCTTGAGTCTATGCCAATAATTGGCCTTGTTTTCAGGGAGAAATTGGACCGATCAAAGGTTTTTTTTATGAGAGTAGTATTACCATATTTGGAAGCGGGATGTAAACAAATACACATTTATCCCCCTTGATGGGAGAGATTCAAAGTCGATTCAAAGATGCTGGCTGACAGTGTGTAAACGGTGTTAACTGACATAGCTATCATCTTGTTATTACACACCACATTTCCAACAGAACACACATTATAATCACTTGATTAACTATGGTGCAAGAAACATAACATTACTGCCGACTTTCCGTGTCTCTGGTCGCTTGTCAACCCCCGAGCAACTCCAGCGCACAACATGTGAACTGGCGAAAGATCATGCAGCAACTCTCCCCCCCCCCATCCCCCTTTGAGCTCGGCGCACTGCAGCGCCCTCTATGTTTACAAAACATCCCATTACGCGTCTATTGCAGTTTCCTTTGAAATAACACATATGGGAAACCTACTGAGTGAGCAACTTTACCCTTACCTGGCCTTGGGGGGAGGGGGGATCAATTCGCCACCCCCCCCACCTTGGTGTTCCCTCCTAACTCTGGAACGATAAAAAAAATTGAGAGCTGATACTCCGTGACTTTGTAGCTTATCATATTGAGGTCATTTTGAGCCTATTTGCATGACCCCCAGAGCAGAGAATCATGGGTAAATTCAAATGGCGCCCATGTGGGTACCAGAAATATGATGATTTCGTCAGATGCCTTCAAAATTTGTGCTTTTCTGCATGGAAAAGTGGATAAAACCTATTTTATCTCATATCAGATTATTATTTACTAATTTATCGTGCAGTTTTCGCGAAGAAATCGCCTAAATAGAAAAAATGCCCGAAAAATCGGTCATAAAATTCTTTTCTTGAAATTAACGTCAAGCCTTAGGGATAGCTAAATATATAGCTATCAGATCATATATATACTTTCAGCGATTTTTCTCGATAGTATTACCTAATTAAAAGTATACACATACAATCCGGAATGTGGAAATGGTAACGAGGTTAGTGTAACGAGAACGCGGTAACTCCAAATCGCTCGAAAAGTTTGGGGATAAGTTGTGAGGCTGCGAGGTTGGACCTGCATATGGCGTATACATATCTCGCCTAGACTGCATTTGTGCTAAATGTGACGATTTTAATCAGTCACAAAAGATTGTTGCAGAAACTTATAAAACAAGGCTTTACCACAAAGCGCCTTTTCTCAAATTTGACGATCGCATGCCGACAGCAAAATACGAGCGTAGCGTGGAAGATCTATGGCGTTACATTTCGTAACTTGAGTCTAATTCCGCACAACCCGAGGCTAGGGGCCGTATGAACCCATGTACTTCAAGACCCTCATGGAACTCACATGAACAGTCACAATCAAAGCGGGACGGAGATAAATCATTCTCTTGATGACGAATTTACAACGAAAATTATGGATTAAGAAATAGATCAGCGATACGGATTTGATAATTTTGGAACATCATGATGTCTTGCCGGCATCAATGAAAACTGTTGACCGCTTCTCTGTTGCAGGAAACTAGCCTATGTGCATGTACACTATGATTGTCTTTTTGAATTTAGTTCTAATACTGTTATAGGGAATATGGAATAGGTCTTTGGATTATGGACGCGGATATTCTTTAATGGACGACGAATTATGAATGACGGACCAGACGCTTGTAATTGGCACAAGAAAGCTAACCGAGGTTGACAGTATGGAGAATAAATTTGTACGACGTGTAGCGACAGATTCAAACACATTTGTTTCAGCAATCAAGAAAATTATGTATAATTAATGTGACATTTTTCGTCAGCACATAATTGACGTATGTATTTATTTATCATTCTCATGGCATCCGATTGTATATCTCCTATTGTCATATATACCCTCTGATGTCAAAGTGGGGCTAATTGCGTAGTCGCAGCTTTTCTGGGCATGGCTCTCGCCCAATCAACAGCCTCCGTTACTAAATGAAGCGAACTTGTTGAAATTACCGAATGGTGCCGATGATTTCCGAAAACCTCAGCGTAACTTTGGCGAGAAACTGGATAAGAAACACAATTTTGAAGGGAGAAAGGTCAAGATCAGAGATTTGTTAGAATGCTAGAATCAAATCAGGCATCACTAGAGATTCATTCTCCATGGATATTTTTATTTGGCATTCAACTTCAAGGTACCTCATCTGAAGAGAGTACATAATAATAATCAATGAACAATAAAGCACACACGAACAAAATAAACAACTGGTTATAGGTTACTGAATTTAAAACACAACGATGATTTTATTATCGATTTCTTCAGTAATAACAGATAATAGGGTCATTGTGTTTAAATTTAGTAATTTCTCTCATAAAATCCAGTCATTTTTTATTTCTTTTTGAGGTAGAACATTGTTTTGTGTTTACCCTCCGTCACTGAGTTGAAAGACCGGCGACATGAAACAGATATCATTCGATACACATGGCCATTATATAATTTCATGAAAGACGCACGCTTGTTGATTGCCTGGTCACATCTACCACATCGTTGATCCATTTTCCAGGGTCATTATCAATTAATTCTTACAATAGCTCTCAGCGTGAATGCTCGGCTGTCAAATATTGTTTATAATATGACCGCCCATCTCCACGCGGTGATCAGCTGTGATGACGTAGTCAGCCGAAATATATAACACGCTCTCTCATTGGCTTAGCGGAAATGACGCAATGCGGCTGCGCGCCAGACATTTGTATAGGGGTGAAGTCAAGTGTCTGTTCGGCGACGGTTTGGCGGTTACAAACTCTGACGTTGGGAGAATGTTATTTAGGGGCGACTTGAAATACTGGACAGAATCTGTAACATGCATTGAAATTCGTAATAATTCATTCGGTTTGCGGTAAACCATGTTAGTAGAAAAACAGTAAAATTGTGGTACCCCGATGTTGACAATTCACCTTATTTTTCAAAGTAATCTTCGCTTAAAATCCACTGTTGTCGGATTATTGGAGTCATTGATTGAGACACTGAGTTTCATTAGAGAAATGCAGAATAAATCTAGGTTTTTGTGGTGACAAACTCTTGTGACTAAACCCGGACCATGCAAAGACAGTAGTACTATAGTGTTATATACATATGTGTTTGCAGTATATCAGAAAGATGGATATACATGATAATACACTTGTCAATAATTTGCTAGTTTAAGGTATTACAGACCACAGAGTCCATCTAATCGATCCCAGATAACTCTAAACTGTATATTTATGGCCAGGTATCATATTTACACCAAGCCGTTGAAACATTTTAGGGCAATTCGAACCTTGGCCAGCCAATATGATTTGAAGGTTTATAATCTTATTATGAATTTCTTGGCATGCTGATTCTTGTACCTGTAATATATGTTCAACAATAAAATAAGATAGTTTTATGTTTTTTACCGTAATATGAATGAGTGTCAGATATTAGACCCAAAACAGAATAGTATTTATATAGTTTACAAGAAGCTCATTCAAATGGAGCAGCATGCAAGAGGTGGGAAAAAATTGACGACGTCTGACTTAAAAGCAACCATATTATTTTATAGGAAAGTATCCCTCGGCACCTCGCATTCAGACCCAAGAATACGGTGAATTCTCAGACGTAGCCTTAGTATCTCAGCCGCGATTTTAATGCAGCTATTCATAGTCTCCTGTGGAGACTGAAGTATCCACACTGCCCCTAGCACCGCCTTGAGCGGAATTAGATGATCTGTGATGACAAGTCCAACCATGTATTGAAACACAACACAAACATCTACTGAATCCGACCTGATGCTCGTATGACTGTGTACAGCATCTGCATACGACTGTGTACAGCATCTGCATACATCTACATGGCCCCTCTCCAGGTTCGATACACCATTTATATGTGGGGGGGGGGGGGTGGAGAGAGAGAATTAAGGTTTAACGCCGCGTTCACCAATATTTCAGGTATATAGCGACGATCAAACAAAATTCTAAGTGCTCAAGACAATAGCTTAGTGATCCAACACATTGAAACATACACACATTAAAACTTATGCAACAAACCGACTTTACTCAAATAGCTCAAGACACAGTCACCCGACTAAAAATATCTTCCAAAGTAGTCGCTCGATAAAAAGAATCCCTTACAATCTTAAAATCTATGCAGTCGATAAGACTATGTTTCACTGTGAGATCTTCGTGGCATGGAATACAAGTAGTATATTTTGAGTAAATGGAGGTGAATTTCACCCGGATGTAGAGGTCATTTGGGGAGGATTTGACGAGGGGAGGTCAAGTGCAGTATAGTTCCGGCAGGATCACCAAAAGCTACTTCCAACACAGGAGAGTTCCAATTGTTGGAGGGGATGTATTCAGAATGTATTCATCCGCGGTGATGCGGTCTGGCAGCGGTTTTGGCGGTGATTCGGTCTCGGGAAAAAGCTTCCGCGGAGAAAAAGTAGTCCCTAGATAAAATGGTCCGATTGGGTCGAGTGAGGTATCAAAGTGAAGCATTCGTGAAGGGGCATCTAATGGGATGGGTGTGGGGTTGAACTATCGGCATTCTGCGCATGCGCGGTGGCCCAAGGGTATGAAAATAGACGTTTTGGTATGTAGGGGAGCCCCTAATGGTCCAATGGTGTCATATGAGGTATCAAAGTGAAGCATTCGTGAAGGGGCATCTGATGGGCTGGGCGTGGGGTTGAAATATCGGCATTCTGCGCATCCGCGGCGGCCCAAGGGTATGAAAATAGTCGTTTTGGAGCTAGGGGAGACACTCATGGGCCGATGGGGTCGAGTGAGGTATCAAAGTGAAGCTTATGTAAGGGGGCATCTAATGGGCTGGGTGGGGTTGAAATAGCGTCATTCTGCGCATGCGCGGTGGCCCAAGGGTATGAAAATAGACGTTTTGAGAGCTAGGTGATTCCCTAATGGTCCAATGGAGTTGAGTGAGGTATCAAAGTGAAGCCTAGGTGAAGGGGCATCTGATGGGTTGGGTGCGGGGTTGAAATATCGGCATTCTGCGCATGCGCGTTGTCAAAGGGTATGGAAATAGACGTTTTGGAGCTAGGGGAGCCCCTAGTGGACCAATGGGGTCGAGTGAGGTATCAAAGTGAAGCATTCGTGAAGGGACATCTGATGGGTTGGGTGTGCGGTAGGAATATCATTCTGCGCATGCGCAGACGCAATGCGAAGCTCTCGTCCAATCAGAAGCGAGTATTTCAAATCCGTCACAGAGCTCTCAGCCAATCAGAAGCGAGTATTTTGACCCGTTGCATTATGGGCCACATCCAAGATGGCGGCACGTATGTTCAAGATGGCGACACATCCGGTGTCGAAAGCTGGCCATTTCGTCGGGATGTGGTCACCTAGTGTCGAAAACTGGACCCTGTATGGGTCCCGCTAGCCATTTTGGAGCTAGGGGAGACACTAATGGTCCAATGGAGTTGTATGAGGTATCCATGCGAAGCCTAGGTGGAGGGGCATCCAGTCATGGGTGGGTGCATGTAAAATTTTTCCTGAAAAAAAAACGGAACTCGGACTTTATCGAAAAATCCGGGAAAATACCTATATGGGTAATGGGGAGTATATAGATCGCCGGGCTTAACGGGGCTTGCCTATCCATAGAGTTATCTCCCCCTAGTTCCAGGGTGGGTGTATGTAAAAATTTTCCTGAAAAAATACGGAACAAGGACTTTATTCTAAATTACGGGAAAATGCCTATATGGGGTATGGGGGGTATAGGACCATCCTGGGAAACCTACTTCTCGACATTTGCGGTATAGGTTGTGGGGTCTCGTTTTCTTATAGTGAGGTGGCTTAGCAAAAAGATCGTGACACGCTGGACCGAAGCACCAAACTTGGCACATCCATCACCTGAGGCATACAAAACAATATCAGAAGGGGTGCCCGTCACTTTGGATCATGTGACGCCCTCTGGCCCCCAAAAGGGCATTTAACCCTATCTGGCCTGGGCTTTTTGCGACCTGTCGTGGCCTGGAGGACATTCTCTTACTCCTTGAGTTACATGTAGGAGGCTGAAACTTACCACAATATACCCCTGGGTCAAGTTCTACCAGAAAATGTAAAAAAAAAAAAAATCCAAGATGGCCGCTCTGATGACGTCATTTTTCAAAAACCGCATTTTTTGGTTGATTTTCCGGTCAGATTTTTTATTTATGCAATTTCTCCGCAAAAACTGCATGATAAATTAGTAAATATTAAAGTGATGTGAAATAAAATAGTTTTCGTCCATTTTTCATCGCGGAAAAGAAGAAATTTTGAAGGAATATGACAAAAACATCAATTTTCTGGTACCCCACATGTCCGCAATCTTGAATTTACCCATGATCCCCTGCTCGGGGGGTTATGCAAATTGGCTCAAAATCACCACAATATGATAAACTATAAAGTCACGGGGTTTCAGCTCTCTGTTTTTTGTCGTTCCGGAGATAGTGCAGAAAGTTTGAAGGGGGTGGGGGGCATAATGTCCCTCCCTCCAGGCCAGGTAGGGTTAAGGGGAATATTACCAATTAAAAAATAGATAGCTTACCAATATCTTCATTATTTTTCTTATCCTTGAGGCTAGGAAGCTAAAACTTACCACACTATATCTAGGGTTCCAGTGCTACCAGAAAATATAACAAAATTCAAGATGGTCTCTATGATGACGGTGACGTCATTTTATAAAAATAAGCCATTTTCCTGATTTTTCGAATTGATTTTTCGAACTTTTTACTTGTGCAATTTTCTTTGCCTAAATTACCTTGCGAATTAGTAATTAATCATCTGATGTGATTTAAGATATTATTGGGTAGTTTTACGTAGAATAATACACCAATTTTGAGGAAAATACTTTAAAAACAAAATTTTCGAGGTACACCACCATTTCGTCAAATCTGAATTTACCCATGATGCTCTTTTCCGAGAATAAAATGCCCCTAATTTGATTTGCTATAAAAACACAAAGTGCTAGCTTTAAACAGTTGCGAGCCCCAGAGAAAAGTTCATTGGGATAGGGGGGGGGACTGGATCTGAATCCACTAATAACAATTGAACACAGGATCCTCCCCTTTCAGTATAATATTTCTTACAGTGTACATGCACAACCGGCATATAATTAGAGTAATGCACGGGTGTTGAACCATGCACATATATATGCAATGGTCTTGGTACCCAGTGGAATATATTAGATGTAGTTTTAGACACCTCCTTACACAGGCGATTATGTAAACTTAATTGGTTTAGATGGTTTCTAAGAGAATTTTTCCCTGGTGATCCAAAATGAATAAACGTTGAGAGCTATAACTTAGCGCAGTTATAGCTCATGGTATTGAAGTTATTTTGAGCCTGCTTCATAATACTCGGAGCAGAGCATCATGAGTAAATTGAAAATGGATGATATTAGGGTGTAACTGGAAAGTTCTGTTTTCTTCGTATTCCTTCAAAATCAACCCTACCTGGCCTGGCCCCCCCACCAAATATTCTGCGCAATCTCCGGAACGACAAAAAATGGAGAACTGAAACTCCAGGACTTTATCGCTTATCATATTGGGGTCATTTTGAGCCTATATACATGACCCCCCGAGCAGAGGATCATGGGTAAATTCTAGATGGCGGCCACGTGGGGTACCAGAATATTGATGTTTTTGTCATATTTCTTCAAAATTTCTGCTTTTTCGCGATGAAAAGTGGACAAAAACTATTTTATTTCACATCACAATAATGTTTACTAATTTATCACGCAGTTTTTGCGGAGAAATTGCATAAATAAAAAAAATAAAAAAATATGACCGAAAAATCGTCAGGAAAATGGCTTATTTTGAAAAAATGCTGTCATCATGGCGGCCATCTTGGATGTTGTGATATTTTCTGGTAGGGCTTGAACCAGTGATACAGTGTGGCAAGTTTCAGCTTCCCAGCCTTAAGGATAATAAAAATAACGAAGCTTTTGGGAAGCTAACTATTCTTTGAATAGCAGTATTGCCCCTCAGATGCCCTTTTGGGGCCAGAGGGAATCACAGAGCCCAGAGCAACGGGTACCCCTTCTGATATTGTTCTATATGTCTCAAGTGATGGGTGTGCCAAGTTTGGTGCTTTGGTCCAGCGTGTCACGATCTTTCCAAAATATGGCCCTAAGCTACCTCACTATTAGTCTCGTCATTTAGAACACGATAGGAAGTGTCCCGGAGCGAATCGGTGAAATTTTTGAAAAAGTACGATATAGCCCCATATAGTCCCATACTGGGGGTATCGGATCAATGTTTGTCCCCCTGGGAAACGTACTTCTATACATTTGCGGTAGGGTTGTGGGGTCTCGTTTTCTTAGTCTCGTGATTTAGAACACTATAGGAAGTGTCCCGGAGCGAATCGGTGAAATTTTTGAAAAAGTACGATATAGCCCCATATAGTCCCATATTGGGGGTATAAGATGAATGTCTGTCCCCCTGGGAAACGCACTTCTTTACATTTGCGATAGGGTTGTTTGGATTTGTTTTTCACGTCTCGTCATTTAGAACATGATAGTAAGTGTCGCGGAGCGAATCGGTGAAATTTTTGAAAAAAGTCACCGAGACCCATATAGACCTATATATAAGAAAAATAACGAAAAAACCTTCTCAACTTTCTACATCATTATATATATATATAGTCCCATACTGGGGGTATAGGACCGATGTTTGTCCCACTGGGAAACCTACATCTATACATTTGCGGTAGGGTTGTTTGGATTTATTTTCTTAGTCTCGTCATTTAGAACACGATAATAAGTGTCCCGGAGCGAAACGGTGAAATTTTTGAAAAAAGTCACCGAGGCATGGGTAGGCCCATAGGCCTATACTGCATGGCTATGGGTGTATAGGGCCATACGGGGTGGACATGTTGGAGTCTAGGTGAGTCCCTAATGGTCCAATGGGGTCGAGTGAGGTCTTATTTGAAGCTCTCGTGGAGGAGCACTTGCCTACACTAATGGTTCGTTCGTGTTCAATAGTCTGCGCATGCGCAGACTGGCCCGTAGTATAGAAAGCAGGCATTTTGCGGGGTATGTGGGTGTGTGTTTGGGTTAGAGATGGGCTATTCACGGTTCGAATGGGCCGCGTGATGTATCCAGGTGAAGCCTATGTGAGGGAGCCTCTGATGGCGTGGGTGTGGGGTTGAAATATCGTCATTCTGCGCATGCGCAGCCTGGCCGTAGTATGGAAATAGACGTTTTTGGGGTCTAGCCGAGCCCCTCATGGGCCTATTGGGTCGAGTGAGGTATCTATGTGAAGGCTAGATGTGGGGGCTAGACTAATTATATATTCTGTATTATACAATCGGATAGCGGTTGTCGTGAATAACAACAAGTTCAGCAATGTTTATATAGTTTATTATCCCCAATGTTACATCATACCCAGGCTGGGAGAGCCGCCCTGGGTATGTTTAGTATGTTAACAGCAAAACAAATTGAAATATCAAACACCATGTTTTATTATTTAACGCACCGTCACATTAGGTACAAGTGTTTACTGAGCTCAAGTCAACGATCAGCATGTAGACATAGAGAGTATGTGCGGCATGTTATGGTATTCATCAGTGCGCGGGTGACGCATTCAACCGATGGCGGTGGTCGGTCAGCTTGGTCAGGAAAAACGTGATATTGGTTACCCTCTCTACCACCCATTGTATGTTGGGGCGTTGACGATGTGCCCATCTCAAGGGTTCCACGGTGTCCAGTATCTCCAGCATCGTCTCTAGTGACTTACGGTTAATGATGGTGAACGGCTGGTCAGACACATAGATATTATTGCCGGGATAATAATACCATAACCGGCCCGTCTTTTTGTGACGTAAGATGTTCCCGAAAGCGACATTCAATTTGAAGGCCGTAGTTTGATCTTTGAAGATGGCTTCCACGTAGCTGCGTAGACGGGTGCGGTTGGTCAGTGGAAAATTGTAAATATATTGAATAGGGCCATGAGGGTGGAAACAGTGCCGTGTCATGGACCAATGGCGTCGATCGATGTCACTCACTGGATGGTTGTCCTGTAAGAGATCGCCCAGAAAATGTTCGATGTCAGGCGTATGACTCGAAACCGTAACGCTGGGGTCCGGCTGGATATCCAGGCTCTTCTGAACTGTGGGTATATGCGGGCTCTCCTTCATCGCATCACCACTGGCGTTCGTCTCCCCGGGCTTATCTTCACTGGGTCTGACCTTCCGCGGCTCCTCTTCAGTAGGAAGTTGTCGCTCAAACCGTAGAGACGGACGATGAATCAAACGCTGATGCCGTCTTAACTGACTGCGTTGTTTGAAGAGTTGACCACAATCCTCTCATGGACGCTTGCGTCGCCCATGAATTGAACGTTCGTGGCGCAGTAACTGATCCTCCTGATTAAATGACCCTGCGCAGGTTATACAAGTATACCGTGCATCGTTGTGGGTGGAGGCCTCGTGGCGTCGTAAATTATCTAGACGAGTAAACTGCCTCTGACAAGTTGTGCAGGTGAACACCTTGGCGGAATCGCCCAGAAAATGTTCGATGTTGTCAGGCGTATGACTCTGTACCGGGCCATGAATCAAACGTTGGTGTCGCAGCAACTGACTGCGTCGTTTGAAGAGCTGACCACAATCCTCGCATGGACGCTTGGGTGGCCGATGAATTGAACGTTCGTGGCGCAGTAAATGATCCTCCCGATTAAATGACCGTGCGCAGGTTATACAAGTATACCGTGCATCGATGTGGGTGGAGGCCTCGTGGCGTCGTAAATTATCTGGACGAGTAAACTGCTTCTGGCAAGTTGTGGAAGTGAACATCTTGGTGGTTGACAGAGTGTCTGATGAAACGGCCAGGCCGCTTCCCTTTTATAGCACGCTAGCTGGTGATATATTTTTAGCACACTCTACCCCCAAGTCGAGGATCGTCATCAGTACGAGTAGTAGCGAAAGTGGGCATTTTTTAGCAGTGAAGGATGTTACTTGGTGTAGACATGGACCATCCGCGGTGCGAATGCGTCGTGTGAGGTGTCATCTTGTAGCAACGCCCACCAACGCCATTCTTAATGCTTCAACGCCCTGGTGAAATAGCTCAGAAGCTCTGATATTCCATGCAATTGTCACTAATTCTTCGTAATGCAGTGACGCGAGTCAACGCCCGTCGCTACACCTTAAAACTCTAACATAACGCCATGATATAAAGAGAGAACAACAACAGCAGCAACAACAACAAGGATGACACATGAGAGAACAACAACAAGAAGTTTTTTCATATAGTTTAGTCTCCCCAATGTTACATCATACCCACGCTTGGGAGCCGCGTCGGGTATATTTACAATTCAAGAAGATTCTTATCGAATCGGAGGCCACCATTTGCATCTGTCATATTCGTTCCTGTCCGTTAGATGTATTCTCGGCTACTCTTGTCCAATCAGAAGTCGCCATTTCAGAAAGTTCCATCTTCGGCCATGTTCGCTCTGAACCGCTTGTTCTAATCGTCATCGGACAGGCCAGGATACCGTTGAGGAAACATATCCTCAGATAGTTGTTTGCGCATTCTGAGTATCTATCAGTGCATGGGTGAATACTTTCATCCGATGGGGGTGGTGGGTCAGTTTAACCACGAAGAACGTAACATTGGTGACCCTGTCCACTATCCACTTGGTGTTGGGACGCTGTTCGTAGGCCCATTCCAAGGGATCCACAGTGTCCAGTTGGGCCAGCATCGTCTCTAGCGACGCCCGATTGGTAATGGTGAAATGATGGTCGTACACTGGGTTGATGGCACTGGAATAGAAACAGCACAATTCACGCGTCATCTTATGGCATAAGATGTACCCAAATGCTACATTTAATGTAAAGGACGTAGGTTGGTCATTGAAGATGGCTTCCACGTAGCTGCGTAGACGGGCGAGGTCGGTCAGTCGGAAATTGTACAAGTCCAATATAGGGCGATGACGGTGGAAGCAGTGTCGGATCATGGACCAATGACTTCGATACATCTCACTCACTGGATGCTCTTCGGGTAAGAGATCGCTGGGAATATCCACCGCATCTTCCAGAAAATGTTCGTTGTTTTCAGGCGTATGACTGGAAACAGTAATGCTAGGGACCGGCTGGATATCTAGGCTCTTCTGAGCTGTGGGTATAGACGGGCTCTCCGTGATCGCATCACCAGTGGCATTCTCCTCCCCGGATTCATCCTCAGTGGATCTGTCCCTCCTGGGTGCCTCTTTAGTGGGAAGTTGTCCCTCATACCGTGGTGACGGACCATGAATCAAACGCTCATGCCGTTTTAACTGACTGGGTCGTTTGAAGAGTTGACCACATTCTTCGCATGGACGCTTGGGTGGCCCATGAATGGAACGTTCATGGCGCTGTAAATGATCAGGGCGCTGAAACGACAGTGTAGGCCTACATATCGTACAGCTATACCGGGCGGTTCCATCGTGATTGGTAGCCTCATGGCGGCGCAAGTCGTGCCGGCGAGTGAATGATTTCGAGCACGTAGTACAAGTGAACATCTTGGTGGTTGACAGAGTGTCTGATGAAACGGCCAGGCCGTTTCCTTTTTATAGCAAGCTAGCTGTTGATCTATTTTTAGCACAATCAGTTCAACTTGGACGTCAGCGACAAGAACTCGGATGTAGGCGAGGACGTCAGCGACAAGAACCCGGATGTAGGCGCGGACGTCAAACAGGTGCACGCTTCTGTGGTGCACCATGTACCCTAGGATGTTCACGAATGTTCCACCATCCCGGCCTTCTATCAGGCCCAGGTCAGAAGCTCTCATGGCCTGCATGTGAATGGTCAGTCATATTGTGCGTATGCATGTGTGCGTCAGTGTGTATGCATCTGTGTGTGCGTGTGTGTGTGTACGTGTGTATGTGTGTATGCGTCTGTGTGTATGTATCTGTGTATGTGGGTGTATGTGTCTGTGTGTATACGTCTGTGTGCGTGTGTGTGTGTGTGTGTGCTTGTGTGTGTATGTATGTGTGTGAGTGCGTGTGTGTATGCATGTATGTGTATGCGTCTGTGTGTGCTTGCGAGAGTGTGTATGCGTGTGTATGCGTGCGTGTGTATGTGTATGTTTGTGTGTGTACGCGAGTGCGTGTATGCGTCTGTGTGTATGTGTGTGCGTGTGTGTATGCGTGTATGTGTGTATGCGTGATGTGGCGGTGATTACGAGCTTGGTAGGATTCTAGGTTAAGCTGGGAAGGATGGGCAGTTCCATTTGGACCAATAAGCGGTCGAGAAAAAGAACCAATCAGCGGTCGAACAATCAGCCAATCGATAAACACCGAATTTTTCCATACCCCGGGGACTTGGGGTCCCTACGGTAGTCTTTCGACGCGGTCCGCAGATTAGCCGCCATTAGCCGTCATTGTGGGGAAAAACCCAGACAAACACAAACAAGTCTGGACATGTCCAAAGGTCACGCCTCATTCACCCAAACCGGAAGTGACGTCATATGCAAATTTCTGAGGTCCAAGGTCAATAAGGCTCGATTTAACGGGACACTGGCCTTATTGACCTTTGACCAAGTGTGAGGTCACTTCCGCTTCCGTTCACGTGACCGGAATTGACATTTGACCCCGGCGCGCAAAGGTTTCCACCGGAAGTGACCTTTGATCCCGGCGCGGGAAACCTTTACACCGCGCGCGCCGGGGTCAAAGGTCACTTCCGGTGGAAACCTTTGCGCGCCGGGGTCTAAGGTCAGTTCCGGTCACGTGAACGGAAGCGGAAGTGACCTCACACTTGGTCAAAGGTCAATAAGGCCAGTGTCCCGTTAAATCGAGCCTTATTGACCTTTGACCTCAGAAATGAGCATATGACGTCGCTTCCGGTTTGGGTGAATGAGGCGTGACCTTTGGACATGTCCAGACTTGTTTGTGTTTGTCTGGGGGTTTTCCCCACAATGGCGGCTAATGGCGGCTAATCTGCGTACCGCGTCGAAAGACTACCGTAGGGACCCCAAGTCCCCGAGGTGCTTAACGATTGGCTGATTGTTCGACCGCTGATTGGTTCTTTTTGTCGACCGTTGGTTGGTCCAAATGGAACTGCCCATCCTTCCCAGGTTAATCTAGAATTCTACCAAGCTCGCAATCACCGCCACATCACGCATACACACATACACGCATACACACACGCACACACATACACACAGACGTATACACGCACTCGCGTACACACACAAACATACAAATACACACGCACGCATACACACGCATACACACTGTGGCAAGCACACACAGACGCATACACATACATGCATACACACACGCACTCACACACATACATACACACACATACAGGCACACACACACACACATACACGCATACACACACACGCGTACACACACAAGCATACACACACACGCACGCATACACACACGCATACACACTCTCGCAAGCACACACAGACACACACACACAGACGCATACACATACACGCATACACGCACACGCGTACATACTCACACACACACACACACACCCGCAAGCCCACACACACACACACGTACACACACAAGCACACACACACGCACACAGACGTATACACACAGACACATACACCCACATACACAGATACATACACACAGACGCATACACACATACACACGTACACACACACACGTGCACACACAGATGCATACACACTGACGCACACATGCATACGAACAATATGACACCATTCACATGCAGGCCATGAGAGCTTCTGACCTGGGCCTGATAGAAGGCCGGGATGGTGGAACATTCGTGAACATCCTAGGGTACATGGTGCACCACAGAAGCGTGCACCTGTTTGACGTCCGCGCCTACATCCGGGTTCTTGTCGCTGACGTCCTCGCCTACATCCGAGTTCTTGTCGCTGACGTCCAAGTTGAACTGATTGTGATAAAAATAGATCAACAGCTAGCTTGCTATAAAAAGGAAACGGCCTGGCCGTTTCATCAGACACTCTTTCAACCACCAAGATGTTCACTTGTACTACGTGCTCGAAATCATTCACTCGCCGGCACGACTTGCGCCGCCATGAGGCTACCAAGCACGATGGAACCGCCCGGTATAGCTGTACGATATGTAGGCCTACACTGTCGTTTCAGCGCCCTGATCATTTACAGCGCCATGAACGTTCCATTCATGGGCCACCCAAGCGTCCATGCGAAGAATGTGGTCAACTCTTCAAACGACCCAGTCAGTTAAAACGGCATGAGCGTTTGATTCATGGTCCGTCACCACGGTATGAGGGGCAACTTCCCACTAAAGAGGCACCCAGGAGGGACAGATCCACTGAAGATGAACCCGGGGAGGAGAATGCTACTGGTGATGCGATCACGGAGAGCCCGACTATACCCACAGCTCAGAAGAGCCTAGATATCCAGCCGGTCCCTATCATTACTGTTTCCAGTCATACGCCTGAAAACAACGAACATTTTCTGGAAGATGCGGTGGATGTTCCCAGCGATCTCCTACCCGAAGAGCATCCAGTGAGTGAGATGTATCAACGCCATTGGTCCATGATCCGACACTGCTTCCACCGTGATCGCCCTATATTGGACTTGTACAATTTCCGACTGACCGACCTCGCCCGTCTACGCAGCTACGTGGAAGCCATCTTCAATGACCAACCTACGTCCTTCACATTAAATGTAGCATTTGGGTACATCTTATGCCATAAGATGACGCGTGAATTGTGCTATTTCTATTCCAGTGACATCAACCCAGTGTACGACCATCCTTTCACCATTACCAATCGGGCGTCGCTAGAGGCGATGCTGGCCCAACTGGACACTGTGGATCCCTTGGAATGGGCCTACGAACAGCGTCCCAACACCAAGTGGATAGTGGAGAGGGTCACCAATGTTACGCTCTTCGTGGTTAAACTGACCCACCACCCCCATCGGATGAAAGTATTCACCCATGCACTGATAGATACTCAGAATGCACAAACAACTATCTGAGGATATGTTTCCTCAACGGTATCCTGGCCGATGACGATTAGAACAAACGGTTCAGAGCGAACATGGCCGAAGATGGAACTTTCTGAAATGGCGACTTCTGATTGGACAAGAGTAGCCGAGAATACATCTAACGGACAGGAACGAATATGACAGATGCAAATGGTGGCCTCTGATTGGATAAGAATCTTCTTGAATTGTAAATATACCCGACGCGGCTCCCCAGCGTGGGTATGATGTAACATTGGAGAGACTAAACTATATGAAAAAACTTCTTGTTGTTGTTGTTCTCTCATGTGTCATCCTTGTTGTTGTTGTTGCTGTTGTTGTTCTCTCTTTATTTCATGGCGTTATGTTAGAGTTTTAAGGTGTAGCGACGGGCGTTGACGGGCGTCACTGCATTTCGAAGAATTAGTGACAATTCGATGGAATATCAGAGCTTCTGAGCTATTTCACCAGGGCGTTGAAGCATTGAGAATGGCGTTGGTGGGCGTTGCTACAAGATGACACCTCACACGACGCATTCGCACCGCGAATGGTCCATGTCTACACCAAGTAACATCCTTCACTGCTAAAAAATGCCCACTTTCGCTACTACTCGTACTGATGACGATCCTCGACTTGGGGGTAGAGTGTGCTAAAAATAGATCATCAGCTAGCGTGCTATAAAAGGGAAGCGGCCTGGCCGTTTCATCAGACACTCTGTCAACCACCAAGATGTTCACTACCACAACTTGCCACAAGCAGTTTACTCGTCTAGATAAGTTACGACGCCACGAGGCCTCCACCCACATCGATGCACGGTATACTTGTATAACCTGCGCACGGCCATTTAATCGGGAGGATCATTTACTGCGCCACGAACGTTCAATTCATGGGCCAGCCAAGCGTCCATGCGAGGATTGTGGTCAACTCTTCAAACGACGCAGTCAGTTGCTGCCCCACCAACGTTTGATTCATGGCCCGGTACAGAGTCATACGCCTGACAACATCGAACATTTTCTGGGCGATTCCGCCAAGGTGTTCACTTGCACAACTTGTCAGAGGCAGTTTACTCGTCTAGATAATTTACGACGCCACGAGGCCTCCACCCACAACGATGCACGGTATACTTGTATAACCTGCGCAGGGTCATTTAATCGGGAGGATCAGTTACTGCGCCACGAACGTTCAATTCATGGGCGACGCAAGCGTCCATGCGAGGATTGTGGTCAACTCTTCAAACGACGCAGTCAGTTAAGACGGCATCAGCGTTTGATTCATGGTCCGTCTCTACGGTTTGAGCGACAACTTCCTACTGAAGAGGAGCCGCGGAAGGTCAGACCCAGTGAAGATAAGCCCGGGGAGACGAACGCCAATGGTGATGCGATGAAGGAGAGCCCGCCTATACCCACAGTTCAGAAGATCCTGGATATCCAGCCGGACCCCAGCGTTACGGTTTCGAGTCATACGCCTGACAACATCGAACATTTTATGGGCGATCTCTTACAGGACAACCATCCAGTGAGTGACATCGATCGACGCCATTGGTCCATGACACGGCACTGTTTCCACCCTCATGGCCCTATTCAAGATATTTACAATTTTCCACTGACCAACCGCACCCGTCTACGCAGCTACGTGGAAGCCATCTTCAAAGATCAAACTACGGCCTTCAAATTGAATGTCGCTTTCGGGTACATCTTACGTCACAAAAAGACGGGCCAGTTCCGGTATTATTATCCCGGCAATAATATCTATGTGTCTGACCAGCCGTTTACCATCATTAACCAGAGGTCACTAGAGACGATGCTGGAGATACTGGACACCGTGGAACCCTTGAGATGGGCACATCGTCAACGCCCCAACATACAATGGGTGGTAGAGAGGATAACCAATATCACGTTTTTCCTGACCAAGCTGACCGACCACTGCCATCGGTTGAATGCGTCACCCGCGCACTGATGAATACCATAACATGCCGCACATACTCTCTGTCTACATGCTGATCGTTGACTTGAGCTCAGTAAACACTTGTACCTAATGTGACGGTGCGTTAAATGATAAAACATGGTGTTTGATATTTCAATTTGTTTTGCTGTTAACATACTAAACATACCCAGGGCGGCTCCCCCAGTCTGGGTATGATGTAACATTGGGGATAATAAACTATATAAACATTGCTGAACTTGTTGTTATTCACGACAACCGCTATCCGATTGTATAATACAGAATATATAATTAGTCTAGCCCCCACATCTAGCCTTCACATAGATACCTCACTCGACCCAATAGGCCCATGAGGGGCTCGGCTAGACCCCAAAAACGTCTATTTCCATACTACGGCCAGGCTGCGCATGCGCAGAATGACGATATTTCAACCCCACACCCACGCCATCAGAGGCTCCCTCACATAGGCTTCACATGGATACATCACACGGCCCATTCGAACCGTGAATAGCCCATCTCTAACCCAAACACACACCCACATACCCCCAAAATGCCTGTTTTCTATACTACGGGCCAGTCTGCGCATGCGCAGACTATTGAACACGAACCAACCACTAGTGTAGGCAAGTGCTCCTCCACGAGAGCTTCAAAATAAGACCTCACTCGACCCCATTGGACCATTAGGGACTCACCAGACTCCAACATGTCCACCCCGTATGGCCCTATACACCCATAGCCATGCAGTATAGGCCTATGGGCCTACCCAGGCCTCGGTGACTTTTTTCAAAAATTTCACCGTTTCGCTCCGGGACACTTCCTATCGTGTTCTAAATGACGAGACTGAGAAAATAAATCCAAACAACCCTACCGCAAATGTATAGAAGCAGGTTTCCCAGTGGGACAAACATCGGTCCTATACCCCCAGTATGGGACTATATATATTTACCATACACAAAGGCAGTTTTTACTGTGATCATTTAATCTATGTATATATATATATATAGATTAAATGATCACAGTAAAAACTGCCTATATATATATATATATATATATATATATTAGTTTCAAACATGGTGTATTGTCGGGTCATACGTGATTCTTAAACCTACATTGTCGGGTCGTAAGTGTATTGTCGGGTCTTTTTGTCATTGTCGGGTCGTTATGAATTTCACACATACGTTGTCGGGTCTTTTCATATATACTTTATCGGGTCGAATTTGACCACTGATCGATTTTGTTAAAAGTGGTCAAAACCATTTTGGAAGTATGAAAGTTTTTATTTGATGTTCCATCATCGAAGGGAGACAAAGTCTGATGTGGCTTCTCCTTGATGAGCGAAGAGAAATCCTGCGCATTTAAAGTATTGTTTTATGGTTGTTTTCGAAAGATGACGTGGTTATAATTGATGCTGGATTTAGATAAGACATTCAGTAGCCAGTAAAAGCCCTGATCCCGGGGGTTTGGGGCTGGACAAGCCCAAATTTGCCTTTTCCTATGTTTTGTGTATATAGACGATACAGCGAGAAAAGTCAGCCGAGAACCAGCAGTGTTATAGATTAATGCCTGGGACGTATGTAGAATGCTCAAGATAACCCAGAACATGCGTCACAGCCAACATTCAGTAGATAGCCATCGTCCAAAATTCTGTTTCCCTATGTCATAGGTATATTTATGATAGACCATATAAAGTTACTACAGAATGTACATAATTATAGAGGTTGTATGTACATGTAGAATGATCTCAATAACTTAACATAATCCTCAAATCCGACACTCAGTAGCTAGCCGTCGTTCAAATTGTGTTTCCTATGCCATGAGTATATTTATATATAATCGATCATATGCAGCCATAGGATAATGATAATAATGGAATCAGTTCTAACATTCAGCGGCAGCCATCGTTCGTAAAGTCTTCCTTTGTCTATATGTGAAAATATGATATGGTATAACTGATACTTCACGGTATACACATTGAACAGCGCACCATATAGGCTACATAGAACAAGCTCTTGATTGTTACACGGGCTACGTTAGCAACTCCTGGTGAAGCCCTATCGAGTTTTAACTTTTGAACTATTTAAGGCTCACTAAAGTTAATAACTCGTATATAATCACCGCCATCCCCTAATTTTCTCGCCGTCCCGATTTTTTTTTTTCATCTTTCTGCAATGTCTAGGACAAGTTATTTCAAGCAATGTGTGCCGAAAAGTATGAAATTCCAGTCATAATTCGATTTGCAAGATGATTTGTTGACTATTATCCTCAGCCACCATTCTACTTTTGTTCACGTATCCCGCTTATCTTCATCCGTGGAACAGCATTGATGACTATTCATGCTATATCGTGTTGTTGGTAGCTTTACAACGAGATTCCTGGGCTTTGTGAAGAATGAATAATGCAAATGCAATGCAGGTTAAGGCGGGTGCACACCTTCGCCATTCTGTAAGCGATAAAGATCGGACCATAAGTCTATAAGTGTGCGTCAAACTATTATTCAACGGAGTCGGACGTATCTGTTTCGAGTTTTCGCGACTGAGGTGTGAGCACAGGCCCGCAAAACAAGAGATTGGGGGGGGGGGGGTGGTATTAGGGTGAAGTTCGAAATATGGAGTCTCTATATATAACTCCATGCTTTAGGTGTGAAACGGACTTTGGGTGAATCGAGAAATAAACGGTTTACCGCCAAACAAAATACATCAGCATATTTTACAAGTATCACTTTATATATTCCCGTCGTCAAATTAGTAAATGTGTGCAATTGTTTACCTTTGCCGGGCGATTCAAAATCCAACGTAACTGTCCGTCCATCTAGGAACAGTTAGATTATGGCGGGCTTCGTTCTCAATTCTGATTGGTCAGTCTCGACAGCTGATCAGTGCGTGACCTCTCTTGCCGGAGGCGTGTCGCGACTGACCAATCAGAATTGAGAACGAAGTCTGTCATAATCTAACTGTTCCTAGATGGACGGACAGTTACGTTGGATTTTGAATCGCCCGGCAAAGGTAAAAAATCGCACAAATTTACTAATTTGACGACGGGAATATATAAAGTGAAACTTGTAGAATATACTGATGTATTTTGTTCACCCAAAGTCCGTTTCACACCTTGATGTTTATTTATATAAAGCATGGGGCTATATATAGAGACCCCATATATCGACACTTCACGACACTTCACCCTAATACCACGCCCCCCCCCCCCACCAAATCTCTTATTTTGCGGGGCTGTGGGTGTGAGCAATCGGATATGATCGCGAAGCTAGGTGTGCAACTCCAGAAGGAATCGCAATCGATATACGGTATTCAAAATAGTTCAGTCATATCGCGAAGAATCAATAAGCCACCACTCAGCTGAGGTGCTTTTGGTTACCGGTACGGTCATTATCGTATGATGTTGAAGTGGTAGCGCCAACAAATATTATCATATCAGTTTGATTTCTGAATTATTATGACGACGTCGCGAAGGTGAGCAGCAAACTCTTTCTGTTGACGGCGCCGGTATGCACAGGCCTTTAGTTCTGACAACCATACATAGTTTCTCATGGATAATTTTCTGACTGAAATTCGCTTCTCGGGAATGCAAACACTTTACCGTCCTGATCTGGAAATAGTTTCAAAACCAATCTAGTATGTGTTAGATGAAGAGGGGAAAGATTTTGATTGGCGCAGTTAACGCATTAGGGCCCACCTCGACCTTTCAACTGAATCTTTCTTCAGTTTTAATGTTCCTTCAAAGAAAAATGAATGTTGGTTGGAAATGTATACATTAGACATGTGTCACCTGAGTACGTGTTTCAACTCGTCTCCCCAGATTTGACAGTCTGATTGGCTAAAAAGTCGAGTTACTGTACTGATAACGAAATCAATCCAAGTCAGTTTTCCCTTTAATATTTTCCGGAAATTCGCAAACTAAACTTGGATTCAATGAACACACGCGATGGTGTTCCTTTCTACAAAGGATCAGCTATGTCGCATCAACATATACAGTCCAGTATATTTCACTGGAATCCTACTTCCGAGCAATCATTTTACTGAAGTCTCCCCTTGGCAGCAGACCGTAATGTATCTGAATGATAATGGTATGCGGCGAGGTCACATTTTCTGGTAAGGTTCTACAAGCTTAAAAATGAATCAAAGAACACTCATATATTTCTGTATTTTGCCAATTAAATAGGCGATATATAAGTAATACATTGTTTCCAACTAGAAATAGAAATAACAAATAAAAATAATATCACTACACAAAAAGGCGGATTTCACGCACTGGGGAAAAGTATTGCTTATTAATGGGGGAGGCCACCGTTTGCACTTCTTTACATAGATGCCCTCTAGTGCGGATGTTTGTATTTCATAGCGTATGACCCGTACATTGCAGCTTGGAGAGGCCAAGATGACAAATACATTTACTGGATATATATTATAGATAAGGCATCCTATATTTCATATACCCAAAATAGTATGGTCAAAGGTATGGAATATTTAGTATCAAATTATATTCCATACAGCAGGAAATGTAAAATAACCAATTATGGCAAGACTGCCTTAAATTTAATCAAATAAA